>JAPDSC010003359.1:197539-215039 GCA_026290005.1 Latrodectus geometricus
TATATATATATATATATATATATATATATATATATATATATATATATTATTTAATTGCATGAAACTACCAGTATATATTATGCATCATATATAACGTATATTTTGTTAAATTATATAAAATTATCATTTCCAGTTACCTTAAAAACTCATTCAAAAACAAATTTATATTTAATTTATCATAAGTTTAACAAGAAAAAAAACCAAATTATTATTAAGAAAGACAGTACTAAAAACTCAGCAATTTATGGCAGTAATTCAATATAATTTATGATGTAGTTAAAAATAATTTTTTTATTTTTAAAATATAGAAAAATCGATAAGTAAACATTTCTTCTTTAATTAATAAGATACTAGTTTGAATATAATATACTTATTCTTTAAATAATAGAGAGAAATAAATAGGAAAATCAATTTTGCCAACTACTAATGCGGCTTTATACACGATTTATTTTTTATACAATTACCATTGTTAATTAGTATGATAAAGTGCTTTAAACTAGAATGTATAATATACCTTTATCATAAAAATTATAAATGTTTAATTTAAAAGTCATATAATTATAAAATAGCTTGTATTTTGCAAATCGTGTATTTCTTGTTTCTAAAACCTTTACAAGATATTTATTTTTTAATCTTTATATTAAACAAACCATATAAAAATTTAAACAAATTATTATATTAGTACTTTAATGTTTATTTTACTCCTAAAATTTAATTTTTAAAGTTTATATTTGAAATTAAATTTGTATATTTAATTTAAACATAAATTTATTTATACTAGTAATCAAAATAATTATAAAAAAATTTTGTATTTTGCTAATTTTTTTACATTTATATACAGCTCCTTTAAATGCATTAACTTATAATATTTTTTGTATTATTTATGAAAATATATCATATTCCTAAACTAAATAATTCTCAAAAGATATATATTTACTTTCCCTATTTTTCACAATATTGATTATTACTTATAGTTTTCATTTACTGGTTATTTATATTAAATTAAATAATTTGCATATTTCTCTATTTTTCTCCATTTCATGCTAAATTTTGAGTAGCATAAAATATTTATATTATTTATTTCTTTAAAATCATACTTAAACTAATTTACAAATTCTTTTCATATGTAGAAATATATAATTGCTTTATATTTCATTATTTACGTCAAACTAAATCACATTTTTAAAGTAAAATTTGTTTCCTTTTGATATGGTGATATTCAACATATCAATATAACTTATTGAAAAATATAAAATGATATTTATAATACACAACATTATAATTTATTGCAATATTAACCGAAAACGTATTCATTCATTTCTTCTTTTGAATAATATTTATGTGAATAATATTTTTGAAAAAGCATTAGTTTTTTAGCATTATATAATGTATGTCGTTATCTTATTTCTCATAGAAAACGTGTAATTTTTGGCAGCTGAAGTAAATAGTTAAAGTAATTGTATGGTTAGAGATAGAGAAAACGTGCATAAATATTCCCAAAAGAAATTTAAATAACAGTAAGATAGATTTAAAAATATGAATCTGTCTTTCAGAAAATATATTTTTATAGCTAAAATTCTCCAAGAGCACTTTCTTTTCTTCAAACGTAAAACATTAATATTTACAAAGTGAAGCTCTCTTTCTAAGGTAAGATACTGTATTCGTTAGATAGAGATAGCTTGCCTATATTGCAGTGCATGAAAAAAAATTCAGTGATTTTTTTAACTCTACTTTACGCCACAGTTTCTACTAATGCTTATTTTTTTCTATCCTTATGGTAGAATTTTTTTAAGTTTCTCATTTTGAAAGTAAGTCCTATGTTTAATGAAGAATTCTCAACTCACTTAAAAGGTATAAATGTATCTACATAAACATTAATATTAAAAGATTTTTTTCATATTTGCACGGTAGTCATAAATTTCTTACTGTGGTATTTCTTAATTAAGGAATTTCTTTTAAGAAACTTAGGTATTTGTTATTTTTATGAGAGAATTAATAAACATTTATGCGTTAAATGCTTTATTTTTATAGAAAATAAAATCAATAAAAAATATAACTTCTAAAAAATAAAGAAATTTTTAAGAGCAGACATTGTTTTTACATGCATTCATTTTAATTAAACTAATTAGTATTTTGCAGAA
Source organism: Latrodectus geometricus (assembly GCA_026290005.1). NCBI lineage: Eukaryota > Metazoa > Arthropoda > Arachnida > Araneae > Theridiidae > Latrodectus > Latrodectus geometricus. Next base: position 199,681 of record JAPDSC010003359.1, read on the forward strand.
TTGCTTCATTTATAATACTAATTTTATATGCAGTACATATTTATTTTAGTTTTTAATCTTATTTTTAAATGCTTTCTAAAAGAAATTTACACTTCTAAAAACTGCATTTAATAAAGCTTTCTCCATTTCAGTTTAATTTCCATTATATTAAAGATTATGAAAGAAAGTAAATATAAATTTCATCATTTCATAATGTTTCAAGAAAAATTATTTATAAGTTTTGAATAGTTTAAAATATATTGATTGCGTGTAGTAGTATTTGAAGTTATTAATATTGATGATATATATGCTAAAATTAACTGTATAATGATGTTTAAATTTGTTTAATACTTCAATTATATTCAATCTTATTTTTTAATAGAGTTCATCGAACTCTAAAAATTTCAGTCATTTTTGACGAATCTATGAAAAGTTAATGTGAATAATGCATTTATATTTATAAAATATATATAAAAAATTGCTTTTTTGAAACAAATGTTATTTAATGAACAAATGAAGAATGCATTTTTCATTATTAATCAGAAATACGATGTCAAATTTATATACATATATATGCTAACATATATATAATATTACTATGATAAAGTTAATGAAGTTATATACAGCTTGAAATCTCTTGTCAAAAGTGTAAAATTTCGTTTTCAGGGACCAAATTGCAAGAGGTCAACAAGCTAAAGTAACTATGACCGAAATATCCTTATTTGTGGGTTTTGCCTGAGTTACTGTCTAAAATCATGACAGTGTACACTTAGAACATCAAAATAAAAGAGTGGTGGAAATAGAAGTTCATCCATGAACTTCTTTTTCCACCTCGCTTACATGTTACAGATGTTACAAATGATGGATATTTAATAATTTGTTAAAGTTAAAAAAGCTAACAACAAAGTGACATCAGAATTCACTCAGATTTTGGCTTCTAAAGATTCAATAACTGAATTTAGGAAACACCTTCATAAGAATAAAGTTTAAGAGATAGCTATTATACCTAAGCTACTTGTAACAAATGTTTATTATTTAAATCTATAAAGTTTAAAATGTTGTGAGAGCCATAAAGTCTGATCAATGGACACGAGAAAGTGTTATATTGTCGAATATAAATCATCCTTTATTTTTACCAACATTAAGGCAGGTGTAAGTTTGGAAGATACACCCAATGAATATAATCACGATTGCCTTTTTTAGTGACGATCATAGAGATTGATCTATCTTGGTATAGGTATAATCAATGTGTCATGTTCTTATAACTGCCAAATAATTGTAACATGGAAAGGATGGATCACTGGAGACAAATAGCAATGCGCTTAAGGTGACCAAGTCTATCTTATGGTTGGTTTGGTTGATTAGTTTGCCGATCAGTGGTCATTTGTTCGCACATGATTTCTAATCAAAAGTGAATCCACCACTTAAATTTTGGTTTTTATCAACTGCAAGCACTACATCCGAGATTGAATTGGTATTCACGAACTGTTTTAATACTAGGATAAATTTTTCTTCCTGCAATAGATGGATATTCCCAGGGAATTTGAAGCTTATTACATATTTTTTTTTAGGATGATTCTGTATTATATTAGTAAATTTAGATAGCGTGTGTGTATGTTTGTATTATTTGTTATACACGGATACATGGATACATACATATGCATATATATGTAAAATGCTTGCGTTTTAGCAGCACAAAATATTGCTTTCCAGAAAGAGTATTTATTCTTTCTAATAAATGAAAAGAGTTTTAAAAAATTTGATTAAACCATTCTTTGTGATTTTCATGATTTTAATGATATATATTCATATTTCTTAAAAAAATGAATATTAATGTATATTTTTTCCCTTTCAGAATAGAAAATGAGAAGAAAACCTGATGAAACTCCAAGTTATCATCCGCATATATGTTTCGTAGAATAAAATCTTACCTACTTATTTGTAAATTCATCATCAGTTATATTGTTCAACATTTTCTGCAAAATTTAATTTCCAAGTGATCTTAAGATCATTTCAATGCATGTGCTGTAATGTATCCTTTGCTTCAATAAATTAACATCTTAAGCTGTAATAAACTGCTGTCAATAAAGAACGTAGCTTTTTCGTTTGTAAAATAGTGTTCATAATTTATATCAAACCAAATTCTAATTTCTTTAAAAGATTTTATTAAAGTTTTCTTAGATTTTTTGAGAAACATTTGCAGATATTTTTATATGTAATAAATTAACTCCAACTTGAATAAAAAGTGGGATAAGACGTCAACATAAATTTCAAAATTTACAAGCATTTTAAGATGATACATAACCATAATTTTCCATTACACAAATTAAATCAATGAATGAGAACAATGAACACTAGAATTAGTAAATAACTTCTCCATGATACATTAATCAATCAATTATCGATAAAGCAATTTTATAATCATTATCGATTAAGTCATAGAAACCGTAATTATTATCTTTATTATTTACTTAAACTTAGAATGAATAAGAATCTTGAAATACAAAATTTTGTTCTTGTAAAATTTTCTAATTAATACATAAAAATTATCTACTGTTTGCTCTAACTAAGATATAATTAATTTATCAATTGAATTTATGATTTACGAGAGATATTTCCAAAAGTTGGTCCAAATGATACAATACATTGGATGTTTATTGATTGAAAGAAATGTTGACCATCAGCTCGTTTTACATTGATTCGAAACAATATAGTGGTATCATAGTTGAAATTTAAAGACAACTGCTTTCTATTTCTAAATAACACAATTAAATAAATATTCTCGATTGCCTCGTATGAGAATTTTTCAGACATATTTCACAAATATCTTAAAACATAACTGCATCATTACAGTAATGGGAAGTTCATTATTTTAAAGTAAAAATAAATTTATATATGGAATTGATTCTCATAAAAATAGATTATTGGAAAAAGAGATATTAATAACTCCAACAAAATGTGTGATTTTACTAAAATTTTCAAAAAATAAAAACATTTTTAAGGAAATATAGGAAAATATTTAATTAAATCATTATGCTGATTCAGTATAGAATCACATATGCTCTCAAAATATTCTCAAAAGCTATTATTAATAGAGTTTTAATTATTTATTTAGAATTCGTTAATAGCTTTATTTTATTAATTATATAATCTTTAGACAGTACATGGTGTTTTAAACTAGTAAAATTTTATTCAATTTGATACAAGATATTCCATTTTGAGGAGTTGAAATAGATATTATTTAATAAAAGTTGCCAGGTAATAAATGTTTTAAAATAAGATAAATTTTAATCTATTAAAATTTTTTATGGTAACAAAAAATTAAAAAAAATCTAAATCATACTAAAAAAAAAGAAATTTTCATTAAAACAATCTTACACTAATCATAAAAAATAATATGATTAAAATCATTAATTATCTAATGAAAACGATTTCCTTTTACCTTTTTAAGTAATTTTCCAAAAAAAAAAAAAAAAAAAAAAAAAAAAAAGAGAGAGAGAGCAGGAAAAAATTCAAAAACCTTTTAAAGCATGCTCAATAGTAATAATTCTTTTCATTATTAAAATTCGTCTTCCTTCGACAATAAATTTGCATACCCATAAAAATTTTAATGTGTCATTTCTTTTTCAAATTAAATTAGATTACGCAATGATTTCATTTATTCATATATCATTGAGTCATTTTATTCATTTATCATCTTAAACATCGTAATTTTTCAAAGTTAAATGCTGATCGTTTAATTTTCTAGAATGACTAAATTTTCTTGAAAATGATTTATAACATCCACGGAGATTTGTAACTTTGAGTTTTTCATTCAAAACTGATATATTTAATCTCAAATAATGTGGATAAAAATAGAATTTATGGAGCCTTTTTATGTGTATTATTTTTCGTCTTACTTTTTTTTCACTATAAGTCAACGCAGCGATGATATTTGATTAAAAAAATAAAATAATGTAGTTTTTTTAAATTAGAAAAACTTAGAATAAATTAAGAGATTTTATGTTGCGTCTTTCTCAAACAAATATTATTTCATTATCTATTAAATTATTATTCTTGATTGTTTGACAACTTTCAAGAAATTCATTTTAAATTTGCCTCAATAGATAATTATTGCTGCCATGTTATGGCAATTTCAATTATATTATTTAAATTAATAAAATTGGATTTTTTCGGAAGTTTTAGCTGTTTCTGAATTCAGTCCTTTTTAAGCATTATATATTTTACTTAAATAACATTCTAAAATTTGTTTAAATTTTCAAATGTCGTTTAAAAAACTTTTAATCGGAAATAAAAAATATTTACAAATATACTTTCCTTCTTTTAATATGTAACCATGTTGTCACTTTTAAATAGCATTCAAGCATTTGTAAAATACAGCACTCTAGATATTCGAAGACTTGTATATTTTGCAAATATAAATTATATATTTCGTAATATAGTTTAAGTAATTCAAAGATTTAAGATTTGGACAATTTTTAACTTTATTTTATTCATTATTTATTACCACTAAAATACTCCATCATTTCCCAATTAATGAAACCCAATTATTTTTTTCAACATGATTTGTCAAGCATGTATTGTATAGATAAAATTCAATGAGAATAGTTTATTGAAGTTTTCATTACAAATATTTCCATTTTATTTAAACTCTGATAATTAAACTAAATTTCATGCGAATTGGTTTAAAATGATCAGCTATGATTTGTGTTAGGAATTCTTTTGTTTTCATAAAACAATATTCGCGATATAAATATTTAAGGTACTTTTTTAATATAAAACTCAACCTTGATATAGTAATTTAAAATTTATCATGATTTTAAAATGTTTTAATATCTAACATATTATAAATCACACATTTATGAATACAATATATATATTTAAAGTCATCATGAATTTATCTTTAAACGTTAATATTATTTACATTCGCCAAATTATAAAAACGTGCATAATATAAATTGTATGCACAGCAATATTGCAGTTTAATCAGTATTATAGGTAAATTTACAAATTAATTCCAATTATGAAACGCAATTGCTATAACCTTGTGTCATAATTCTCAAGGAATAAAATATATCTTACCTGTACGTACAAAAAGATATATTTGAAATATGCCACGTTTAACATGTATGAACGTATAAATATTGTTCTTGATGCAACGTATATGAGCTTATATCTCTTTTAAATGATTCTGAGAGAATACTTTCAATAAATATCGCAAACTCCCATGGAATACTCTACTTTAAGTTAATCTTAAAAAATGTATTCACATTTTAGGAGACTATGCTTACATCATATATTCGACTATTTTATATATTTATTTATACTTCAACTATTTTATATATTTAATATCACTTTGTTAATGAAACAAATTTTTAAAAAATAGTTAAAAATGAAGTTCAGCTTAGTTACACATTATAAGTTCGGGAAACTAAAAATTTCGTTTTAATATGGTTCATAATTTTAGTTAAACATCAATGTAAACTATATTCAAATGAAAATTATTATTTAGCTTTGAATTTATCTAAGATAATTAATTGTTCATATTCAGAAAATATTTTGACTCATTAAGTTATTTTTTTTAATTTGAATGAATATCCAAATTCATAAACTTTAAATGTATATCATATTTTTTGGAAAAAACTATTAAAATAAATTTCGTGTTAGAATTCAAACAGATTTTTTTTTTTAAAAATAACGAAACTAATGGTAAAAATTTATTAATTCAAATCAAATATTCACACATTCTTTGTCAAAATCTTTTACAAAACTATAATTATAAAGATACACATTTCCTTAATTTTTAGCTGAAAAGAAGTTTTATTTAATGTATAACTAACTACAAATTCGAATGGAGAGAAATCAATGGTGAATGAATATTTCCTCAAAAATTTATTTCTAATAATTTAATAAGAAATACAATCTGTTTGTTTTCAATAATAGTGAAAGCCTTTCAATATTTTACTTTCCTTTCTTCTTTTTTTATCTTATTTATTTGTGGAACACCTTTAAATTTGAAAATATGTTTCATCATTAGCCGAATCAAACTTTCTGATTTGATGAATTTAAATGACTAAACATATCTGTTGAATGGATACTCTTGAATGTCACTACATAACTTATTGATTTCTAAACGAAAAGAAAAATTTCCATATGCATTGCATCAAATAGAACCAGATTTTCAAAACGAGAGAATATTTTAATATTAAAGATGTTTTAGAGAATCTTTGTTTTTATGATAAACAATCTCTCAGTATATTTGAATTTTTCGTTGACTGAAAGCTTAATATAAAATTGAAACTCAATATATTTATCATATTAATTTTAAAAAATCATTTCTAATAATTATAACAATTTCGTAGAACAGTGTGTATTATTTAGAATACTTGTTAAGTAATTTAATTTTATAACAAAAAATATTTATAATTTTTCGATGAAAAATTTCATTCCTCGAATTTCAATTTCATAATGAAACAAAGTTAGTATACCAATAAAACATTTCAAGTCAGCGATATCAAATAAACTTATGAGAAAATATTTAAGAAAAATATCATTATATGTAAAACTCTCAATTTCACTTTAAAAAATAAGATAACTTAAGTTAGATTCTACTCAGAGGAAACAAATTATAATTATCTGATCTAAATAATGACACTTTAGATGAGAAGTATCTAATAACGGTATATTTCCAACGCCAGAGTTTGAACACATTATTAAGATAAAATTCACTCGCTATACTCTCTTTGCGAAATGATGAATATTGAATTTATAGCTTGATATCTTCAAACATTATTTTCATGTGATAGTAAAAGATGTTTAATGTATACTTTAGAAAGTAACACTCTATTATTAAAAGAAATTCTTACTAAAAAAATTAATAAATGGCATAAGATATTAAAACTTTATAAATTCTTATCACTATTGATTTCAGTAGTTTAATTGATAGTTCTTAAAGGCGAACAAATTGTATCAAAATTTTGAAAAATTTTTTTAAGATAAATAAGAAAAAATATGGCCGTATCAATGTAGGGATTAAAAACTAAAGTATTTTAGCTTCAACTTACGATGGCAAAAGATAAATATTACTGGTGTAATATCCACATGAAAACTCAAGCGATGTCCATTTGAAAAATAAACCCTTTAAAATTCAATTTTGTGAAACATCAAATTTGAGAATAAATGCCTTTAATTAATTGAAATTAATAAAAAGTGTTATTAAATTATTCAGATTTCTTTACAGTAAGCATTAGAGACAAAAAATAGCATTTCTAAAAACAAGTTATGAAAAACTAATACCAAAAAAGATCGAGAAATAAAAACAAGTTTAACAAAAATCTCTTTCATTTGTAAGCTATATTTACCGTTATTAAAGTCCTAATTGCATTTATAAAACTTTTTCGTTTGACATAGAAATAAAAACTTATGAACAAAAGTAATTGCACAATATTTCAATATTTATTGTCAAAAGTGTTCTATATCTTTTTTCAATGGCCAATTCACAGGTCATACAAGCCAAGCTCGCAGTTGAATGGTTAGTTTTCTGAGCGTCAGTTTAGCAGCTTATGGGCTCGATTCCTACATTAATTGTGGATAGTTTTAACGATTCAGAAGCCACTAAAAAATACACATCCCGGTAAAATTAGCTTTTGCATATCAAAATGACTGTTGAGCTATCTTGCAATCTTATTATATAAAATGTCTTTTAATTTTACTTTTAAGAAAAAAATTTAAAAAATGATGTTTTTTCATTTGAAGAGAATAATTTAAAATAATTCTGAGTGACAATTAATTTATATCTAATTTTGGCAAACCTATAGCTGTAACTAGTTTCCAAAAATTAATGCAAAACATATAGATGGTTAAGGAACTCAAAAGATTCCAAAGATAATAAAATAAAAAAAAATATATTTTTCAAGAGTACAAATGTTTTTCGTACACGACAAAATAATTTTTACGTTTCTTGTAAGAAATGCAGGTTTTGGTTATTAATATAAAATTACAAGAAGTATACATACGATATAAGATGGTATGGGTTTTCAAAATAATGTTTTTGCTAATAAAACTCATTTAGTTAACGGACATATTTTTCACTTTCTTATATACATAACCAAAAGAGAATGTCATACATTTATTCCCCACATTTTTACACAAATATTCTAACTTTGTGTTATGATTGAAATAACATTCTACCTCTCGTTTTTTCTATTCTTGCTTATTGATGATTACTTCTTTCGTTTGAAATAATGGAACCGATGATCTTGCATTTGGTCACGGTGGTCTGGTTAGTTTGCCCTTCCGTTTCATTATCGGAAGGTAATGAGCTTGAATCCCGACTGAATCGAAGTTTTATCATCTTCACTAAAGGCAGATGTAGTACGTTAAATAAGTTCTTTAAATTAAACACATACATGTTGATTGAAGATAGTCCTTGAAAAATAAATTACTGATACTTGATATATTTTTTCTATTAACTATATCAACTTGTTATACTTTTACTACTAATTACATTTCTACAAGAATAGTTGCAGAACTTGTAACACCAAGGTTGTGTAAAGTGTTGAAGGAAATATTACTTTAAATAATTCAACAAGGAGACAACCAGCAAAAATATTCGAATGTTAATAAATACATAGAAATATATATATATATATATATATATATATATATATATGTAAAGCCACCAAACATTTACATAGTTAATAGTTCATATATATTCGAAAAAACAAAAATTTATAAAACCTTTGTCATTGTCTATTGTAATAATAGAATCTTCAACAAATACTAGGATAAATACTTCTGCAATTAATAATTGAAATTCTTGAAACATTACAGGAAAGAAACCTACTTTTGTCAGTTAATCAAAATGATACGTAGAAAAATAATTTGCACTAATAGCACTCATTTTTTTTTATTTATTAGGTTTAACAGAAGAATTTAACGATGTTCAGCAATAAAAATCTTAATATAATTTCCAATAACAAATTTTGGTGAAAATGTATTTTAATCTGTTAAAACAATTTAAATTTGGCATCGGTGAAGAATATTAATTTATGAAGTGAAGAATATTATTAGTGAAGAATATTAATTTTCATTACAGTGAAGAATATTAATTTTCACATACATAATGAGTACCCATAGCCATGTTGCCATACACGTTATGTTAAACATTGAAAATCTAATATGTAATTAAATCTGAAATAAAATAAACAAAAATTACGAATTATAAAATTCTGCAACATTTGTTTCATTTGAGAAAAATTTTGAAATGAATAGTCTAAAACAGTATAGTTCTCAACTAATTTCTTTTTACAAACTAATTTCATGGCTCACTTCTTACGATTTTAAAATTTTGTGACACAACAAAGATATGTTTAGATGTCGTTTACTTACCTAACAATGTGCTGTGTGTAAAGTAAAATAATATAATATGTACTGTAAAAACAACAGAACGCTTATTAAGAAATTAATTACATAATAAATATACTTTTAATGAGAAAATTGAGCTTCATGTTATTTGATAACTTCATTTACATTTGATCGTAAAAATAACACACACAATACTACTTTTATACTGTCTTCATTTACGTCTTGATTTTTTTGTTTGTTTTTATGTTGATTAATACTGAATATTCGAATTCCCACAAATAAGATTTAGAAAACTGTAATTGTAAGTACTGGAAACACTTGAAATTTCTTCATGTCAGGCCAATATTTCCCTTCATGAAAGGTAACATTTATTAAAAATAAAAATAGTTTTTAACTGAAAAAATAGGGTACCTAACTAAAAACAAGTTTTCTTTTACCATGTACTTTTCTTTGATATAAACATACTTCACTCATTATAAATTACTAATTATAAACATTATAAATTCCATACATCTCTTAAATTTGGTGGCACACAAAAATGCTGCGGAACAGTGGTTGAGAATTACTGTTCAAAAACTTGCAAAATTGAAGCACTTAGTTTGAAAAGAAAATATATAACATACTGTGTGTGAACAGAATAAGACTAAATATTGTATAGCATATAAAATTTCAGCTAGATAAAACTTTCTCAACATTATTTAACATAAAATTCATGTTAAATGAACCATTATAAACAAAATTACAGATAAAATGTCAATATATCTTGTGATATAAAAAAGAATGAAGAAAGTGTTATATCTGTATAAAATATGTCTAACGTAAAATGCATTCAAACCGATCACCATTAGCTGCTATACAAAAATCTCAATAGTGAATACAAGTCTTTAATCACATTTGCCAGCAGAGGTGTTATTTATTGCATGCATCCTAATATGTTGGTAGACTTTTTCTAGAATACAATCCAAAAATAAAATCTCAAAGCTAATGTCTGGGATCCAGTCAATATTGCCACCATATCCAATGAGGCGTTCCCCAGAATTTCTTTCTTATGCTTGAAGAGTTTTCTATTATTTTTGACTACAGCTACTTTATGAGAAGCTCCCCACAATGCTGAAACCACAATTTAGGCAATAAAAAGCAAGAGAAATATCACCTATAAATTTTAGCACTTTTTTTTAACAATTAGACATACTGCATCTGTTGATATGTATACTGCACCTGTTGATGCATCTAATTGGCAATCGTCATAAATGACAAATATCTCACAATATTTGTTTGAAATAATTTGCCATTATTACATCATGTAACTAATCAAATCTACTCAGCTACTTATGTGTGTGATCCTAGTTTTTTATACGTTAAGCACTACATCAAAAGAGCCATTTGCATACTAATAACATTTTACAAATATGCAAAATAAGGTAAATCAATCAAAATGTTGAAATTTTATTCTTTTTATACCTTTGCTGTTTCTGCGACAAAACATTAAAAAAAATGCTGAGAAATGTATCAGAATTCATGTTTTAATAGTATTTCACAATGCAAAGCAATTATAAATTCAGTGATTATATCTTTAAATCCAAGGCTAAAGTGAGTGAATTGCCAAAATTAGCAGTCAAGAGACAGATCTGAAAAATGTCATAAATGACAAAAATAAGAAAATTTGGGCAATGTAAATAATTGAGAAGACAGAATGAATCTTTCATTTTTTTGTTATAGAAAAATGAAACATTTGTTAAAGAGAAATATTTTATAAATATAATTATAGGAACCTAGAGTGTCATATAAAAATTTAAATTTTAGAATTTTTGCAAAATTGTATATTTTTAAAAATGACAGCACCCAAAAGTTCCCTATATAAGAAATTAAGCTTCCAACCAATGGTTTGAGATAAAAGCCCACAAAGGACTTAACTATGCATCTTGTGTACATATGCAACAATTTTAAACTGACAAGTTTTCATTTTTGCCAACATATTGTCAGTTTATGAAAGTCAATATGGTTAAGTGTAATTATTTACTACTAAATAATAATAAATTGCATTTTATTTGCTACTAAATAATAATAATAAATTGCATTTTATTTACTACTAAATAATAATAAATTGCATTATTTAAGGTTAATATATTTGTGTTTTTATTTTCTCAATAATAGAAAGATTTTAAAATTATCAATTTTTAATATGCAAAATAAATTTATATTAGTTCTTCATTAAGTAACTAAATTATAGTGCAGTATCAAGGAACCTAATATATATAATCATATCCACTGAGAAATAATCTTTAAAAATAAATATTTTAACTACAATTTAGATATTGTGGTATAATTATACTATCTCTTTTAGTAAATTTAATAACCACAAAATATTTTTGACTTCAAAGGAAAGTATAATTCTTTTGCAACAAAAATTTGAAGAATTTAATATGAAATTCAAACTGTTTTATAGAACAAGAAAACACAATATTATGATTTATTACATTTATTTTACATAAGTTAAAAATTACAGAAACATTAAAACTGCAAACAATTAAATGCATCATATTTAAAGTAAACAAACCATAAAATGTTAAAATTCTAACACACACATATATTCTCTAACTACTTTGAATATTTACATACACACAGAAAACTAATCTTACAGTATAAACTTTAATCACAATATAAATATAAAAATGCCACATAAAATATAAATAAAACACTTTACAACAAATGCTTTGACATTCTTCAAGATAAAATCTGAAATATTTTTCAGAAAATTATTTTTTATGGTATATTATGTTTTTTAATGTATGCACAGTTAAATTTTAAAAGTAGTGTTCATAATACATATTTACAAGAATTATAAATATTTATTTGATGCTTTATAATAGAAAAATATATGCAGATGAACAGAATAAACATTTAAATGAGAAATATTTAAACATGATCTATAAAAGTATTGCTTCAAAAATTTTATAAACATGTAGGTAGAAATAAAGCTGAGCTTATTTCTGAATGATCATATCTTAAAGTAAATGTTCTGGAACCTTTATGCTTCCACTTCTAGCTGATCTCTTTACAGGTGGGACATCTAAAACAGGGGAAAAAATATTAAATTTAATTGCAATATTCTACAATTTCAATTTGAAATTTATGATTAAGTAAATATGTATTTGATTTTAAATCCATAAAAGAAAATACAGACATTTCTCTCATTAACATAGAATCCATAAATATTACATCAGTTGCTTTAAACTTCAGTAAGAAACACAATATAAAGCAAGCTTGAAAGATCAAAAATCATTATGTTTCAGTTCCTAAATTAACAGCTATTTATGAAAAGTCAATTATTATAAAAAATTTTGATTACTTATTTGAAGTACTTGTGTACATGAGTCATCTTTAACAAAAATCAACTGAATTTTTCTTGTAATCATTTTTAGTTTCTTAAACCATTAATGCAAAATACATTAAAAACATGTTCAATCAATTTTATATTGAATAATAACTCAAATTAAATTTTATTTCCAACCAATTTTTGAGGTGTAAAATATTTTCTATTGCCAACATACAAATATGTTATATTTTATCAAGCTAATTTCAAGTTTAAAAAATATACACTAAAAGACTTTAAAGGAAATATTTTCAAAACAACAAAATTACAGTTTATTGTATTGGCTTCATTACCCTAATTTTATTAGCATTGATTATAATAAGATTTCATTTTTTTATTAAATTTAAATTATATTATTTGAAATGCATTAAAATATAGAATGTGATAAAATTTAATATATGTGCATGAGAGATACCAAAAAATTTTAATGCCATCACAAAGTTACAGTGTTATTATCAAATGTTAAACTTCTGCATTGAAATTATTTTGCTTTTAATTTAAAGTTACTTTTACAAAATAGTTTTCAACACATTTTGCATTCTTGACCAAGACTAAATTGAACTTTAATTGCATGTTCTACCAAAAAATAATAAAACATGTATCATTTTGAAAAAGTAGATCACAGAAAAGTTAGAATTATTTAATTACATCTTTTCTAAATTAATTTTGGGAAAATTTCCTTGTCTGAAATAAAGATAAGCTGGAAAAAGAATTCTCCTCCTATATTTTCAAGATGGTATAAAAGGATTAATTTCTGTAATTCACTTTTATTATAACTGTTTATTAGATAAATTACTTGAACAGATTATTATTTTATATTAGCCACACATTTGCTATTCCAAATAACTAGGGATAAAATAAAATTTTAATTAAAAAACTAAAAGGAAATGAAATTGTTTTTTAAATTATTAAAAGAGAATATTTTTTCAATTCATAAACATATTTATATCTTACAACTGCTTAAAAATATTTACGAACAGCAATTTTTTTTTGATAATATACACTTCAAAGAAATTAAATCTAAATTTTTTTAAAGCATAAATATTGAAGTAAAAAAAAAAAAAAAAAAAAATTCTATAAAAATAGTGCATTTTTTAAACAATTATTTTAAATAAGATTTTAGATCTTCTAGCTATTTATTGATAAGAAATTGATTTATATTATATACAAAACATTAATTCAATGTAGTATCACATGCTTTTCATTACATGATAGGAAACTCAGGTGCAAAGTTCCTCATTTCTACCATCAAAATGAAACACATAATTATATAAGTATACAAGAATCAAAATAATAGAGACAACCATGAATAAGTGACAATTTTAATGTGCTTCACAAGCATTAAAATTATAATGCCAAGTTATAATAAAAATAATTTAGATATTATGAAGTAGCTTTCTTAAAGTTTCACAAATCTTGGATATTTTTCAAAAGCACAAAATATAGGTCCTTCAGATTTTCAAATGCCTAATTGTAGGTGCCCATCTAATTGGAGCATATGGGACAAAAACACCTCACTTTAAAGATGTTTTAATTGAGGCAGTGTACAAAATTGCAACAGAACAGACACAGTACATCAGAAAAGTTTGGCATAAGAAAACAGTGAACAGAAAGAAAAGTTCAGAGAAACAGATTAACAGGTATTGAAGCAGATTGTAGCTTTTGGAAGACAAGCAAGAATGACTCCTTCCAACTCTCAAGTTTGGAGGGGAGTCTGTCCTGATATGGGAAACAATGCTCTGGTTTTTTGCTATCAGTCATAATCCTGAAAAAAAGGATCACAAGACATGCATAGATAAACTATAGCTGACCAGGACTATTCTATTTTGCAAACTTTGTATCTTCCAGGATGATAATGTTATACATGCTGTGAGACTTGTCCATCACTTGCAACAAGTTTCATGAAAATGAGAATGAATTTAAACATCTACCTTAGCTTCTATCACGCAAACATAATTGAATCATTAGAGAGCATTCAATTTAGATTCGATACCTTATACCCTCACCTGTAACAGAATTTTCACAATATCTCCATGAAGAATGGTGCAATATTCTTCTAAACAATATTTAGTATAATTTACTTGTATAATTTCATTCCTACATGAATCTAAGCAGTATTATACACTAAAGGTGATCCTACACAGTACTAATAAAGGATTTGTTATAAACCTAAGCTATTTTTTGATTGTTTTGATATCTATCTGTATTATAAGATCTGAGTAAAATGTTATATTTAATACATAATTTATTGGTCAAAATCACAACAAAAAGAATATAAATTAAAAAGAATATTATGGTAGTGACATATCAAACAAATTTTTCTAAACACAAATTAAAATAAATATATTTCAATTAGCAATAATTTAAATAACAGTAACACAAATGTGTTTACCTTTAATTGCAATACAGGTAAGCATACATTAATATCACAATTTATTTGTGGAAATGCTTTCCATAAAAATAAAAATATTATAACAATTAGCCCTGAACTGGTTCAGCAATCATTTTTTTTTCTATTTATAATTCTTCAATTTGAGCTTGAAACACACATTCATATAGAGTTTTACACAAATAATAAAAGTACTCAAAGAGGTGTTATAATTTTGACTACACACCAAATGATTACAAATTTTTTTCAGTT
>JAPDSC010003359.1:220039-225789 GCA_026290005.1 Latrodectus geometricus
TCTTAGTATAAAATTTTATTCTCATTAATTAATATTCAATGGAATGTTACTTTTTATGAATTATTCTGCATTTCATAATTAAGATTAAAGTAAGAAATTAATTTGATCACTTCATTATTCTGCACAAAATTTTGAATTTAAAGAGCATTTTATAACTCAAATTAACCTTTATTGAAGATTAAAATCACTTTTTCAGTTACATATTTTGAACATCTTTTACAATTTTTATATAATTCAATTTTTGAATTTGCTTCTTTTTAATTAGCCAGTATAACATACTGTTTTTATTCATACCAGCCATTTGTAGACTACAAATTATACAATTTGAAACTTAATTTTTTAAGTTAAAAACATTTATCCCCATAAATCATAGCATCCAAAAGATGTTAAAGATGCCAAAAATGAGCAACAACATTTTTCTTTAGCTGAAACTTTCAAATCTACTCAACAATATCAAATGTAATTTTGCATATGCATAAATCTTCCAAGATACATAAAGAGATGAGAAAACTGCCCATTTCTCAATGCAAATAATCATTTGATGCAATAAAAAATCTCTACACCATGGAAAGTTGAAAATTCCAACAAGTAATCTTTTAAAAATTGCCTATGATTGAAGCACATAAGAAACTATCTCATAAATTTAAGTCATAGAAATTTTGGAATTAAAAACTGTAGGATGTTGGATATCTAGCTCAGCTGCTATATCAAGACATTTTCTGTAGTTCAATTTTTCAGTGAATTTGTTGCCCATATCTCATTTCTGAAGTTCACAAACCATACCAGAAAAGATTGTTTATAAATTTCATTATTTCAGAACACTTTATTAAGCAAAATATTCTAGCTTTGTTTCATAAACTAAAGATAACTCAAAAATCTGATTTTTCATTGTTAAATTTAAAACACTTATCACAAAAGAAAATTAAAAACCTATATTTTTTTTTAAAGTTTTTACAGATTCTCTAAGATACTGAATGTAAGAAATTTATAAAGTATAAATTTTTTAGACATAAAGGATATTTAAAAACTCTGTTTATCAATTTTTGGACATTTTACTCAACTGACTTCATAAATCAATAATTTTTAAATGTAGAAGTTCTGCTTTTGTTGCCAGCAGTTGTTGAGTAATAAGATATATCTGGCAGATAAGCTATTTTGTATGCATATCTGTCAGGATAAGTACTATCTTTTTTTTTTCGCATTTTCTTCCTGGTAGTATCTGAAGATAGTCCCCCAGTGGAAAGTGCTGCCAAAAGGTACTAAGTGATGGATGTTGAAAAAAAGCTAATAACTTACAACTCTTAGGCTAAACATTACAAGGTTTTATAATAAAACTATAACATAAAAAACCACCATTTTAAGCTTTATACAGTAGATGAATAAATATAAACAATAAGTGAGGGTAAAATCAATTTTCTTATCAATGAACTGGAAAAAATTAGTCACTTAGAAACTATTCTTCAAGAACTAAACAGGTTACAATTGTCAAAAATAAATTCAATTATTTAAACATGCATCACGGGCAACTGTAGTAGTACCTGTGAGCCCTATTGCTGATTTGGATTAAAACTATTTCTTCATGTTTAGTAATGCCTCACTGAAGACATTGCAGATGTTTTCAGCAAATTGAATTCAACAGTGTAACAGTATTTACTACTACCTCTCAAGACAGTAGTAGAATAGTATCTTTAGGGATTGATGATTATCCATTTGAGAAATCAGAAATCGTTTTTAATGAAATCAAGCCACTGTGATGCAGTTCTATAACCACTGGATACAGGAGATTTTGGAGGACTAATAAAACCGATCACACCTTCTTTTACTACACACCTTCACATTACTACATATGATGATGGCATATAGTAATGTACATGGCAGAAAAGAATAGTTCTGCCACACCATGAACAACAACACAAGAATCTGTTATGCATCATTCATTGTTGGCTTAAGCCCTTCAACATTATTTGCAGCCAAGTGGAAAGTTCACAAGGCTTGTAAATAGCTAGTTTACCCTTGATTCAAAATACCAGGCATTTGCATAACTAATGGTGTGCCGAACTGGTAGCTGAATGGTTAAAATGTTCTTACCTTCGGTTCAACAAGTCATAGGTTTAAATTAAAACCTTGAGTGTGGAAGTTTATAGTGGTTTGGAATACACTTTAAGTCCCAGTCTAATTAGATCTAACGTGCAAAATATGACCATTGAGTGACAAACATTACTCATGATGTAATTAATGACTGAAGTGGACAACAATATGGACTTTGCTGACAAATCCAGCCTGTTTGCAACATCATTATAGTCACATATAAGTCTGGAGACTTACTATTGACTGCTGTTATGCATTGCCACATTAATTCTGCATCCCTCTAGTATGCTTTGCTAGTAGACTGAAAAACCTGCATTTCATTTCTAATGTTTTGGAATCTGAGGTCCTCCCACAACTCTGGAACTTGCTATCAAATAACTCTAATAGGATGATGCATGATCACATATAGCAGACAATGTTCTTAAAGTTCTTTACCTATCAAATTAAATTGCTTCCTTTTCCAACTTTTTCCAGCCTGCTTATTTTTCCAACAAATAGACAATCAAATATTCTATGCTTATGCAAGAACTGACCAGGGTTGCACCACCTGATACATCACAAGATCAACCTTAGCAATATATGGATATTGCATGGACAGCTTTATCCCAGAGATACATTCAAAGCCTTTTTGAGTCTATGCCAAGGTGTGTGATAGGCATTATAGCCAACAATGACGGCTACACAAATTATATTGATTTTGTCATAATCCACACTTCACAAGGTGAAAAAATTTCAAGTAACTTCATTTCAAACTGTTAAATTGAAATAAAATGTATTCCTTTTTATAATTAATCAAACATCTTGTCAATCAATTCATGATATATTAACCAAAAATAAAACGTTTTTTGAATCTAACATCAATTTAAGAAGAATGATATTTATTACAATAAAAGCATAATTGCATACCCCTTGAACATCAGACATCACTTCATCAATGTCATCTAGTTTTAGATCATTAGAAGTTGTACTTTTCATTGCTTGCACTCCACTTTTATAGGCATCTAAAACCTGTAATTTAAAATGAAAAAAATTAATCAATAAAGTAATGATTCATTCTTGATAATATAATAATATATATATAAAATATTTCCACTTACTCAGTAACTAACATAATTTAATTTTGCTTATATCATAAATTCATAATAAAGGAGAAAGAGCTTTTACATAAATCAAATTCATTAACAATAAAATTTTGTCTCAGAAAAATTAACATGAAAGATAAAATCGGTAAAAAACTAAACATACATTTAAGAATTATTTGGCAGTAAAAACAGAGTTGATTAACTGTTTTAGTTACTTGTTTAAATATTTAAATCTTCATTCAAAATAAGCAAATGTAGCCCTTAATTTTGCTACAATTTTGTTATTTTTAATATGAACTTCAAAAAATTTTAAACTTTTACTTTCTAAATAAGATTTTAGCATCATAATTGGCAGTTAAGGTGAATATTCTTACAAGAATTAAAGAATATTCAACTTAACAGTCAAAATAATCTTCTTAAAATAATGTAAATAGAAAATTACTATACCAAATATTAATAAATGGTTTAAAATTCAAAAATATATGAACCAGGTTTTCAATTCTAATTTATAGTAACAACAGTAGAGTTTATTAAAGCAAATCAAACAAGGTAAAATGTTAATTAAAGTGGAAAGTATTTAATAGGCACAAGATGTATGCAAGGCTCCATAAACATTCATGAGAATAATCATTGTTTAAAAGAATTCAGTTTATTGAAAAACAAACTGATAGAAGTTAATCGTATCATTTTAAGCAAAGAATATGTAAATATTAAATGATATTTTCTACAAATTATTTTTAATAAGAAATAAACTTGATTGTTTCTTAAAGATTTGATGACTTTGCTAACAATGGTTTAAATATATTTAAACTATTAAAATATTAACGAAATGGCATTAAATTAATATTTTTAATAACTTTTACCTATATTGTTAAACTTGGGAATAAAAATTTTAAAATGTTCAAAAAACAAAATAAATTGCTATAAATTTGAACTATTATTATAAATGAAATTTTATTATATATACAGTCAATTCTTACAATTTTTGGTATAAACACTTCAAGACAATATTTATATTAACTAAAACAATATGATGTTTATAGAAGAAAAATACTAAACTTAAATGAATGTATAATAAATCTACTATTTGAAAATATAAAAACTAATAAATCTGTCATAAAAACTATTAATACATTTAACTATTTTCATAGTTATTTTGAAGCAGTAGGAAACCAACAAACAAAGTTACAGGTCTTTAAATTGAATATAAGTTATGACAGACAGCTATTAATGAGAATAAATTATTCTAATTTGAAAAATTGTATTCTTATCAGTTAATATTCTATAAGAACATTTAGTACTTTTAGGTATTTCGGTGGATGCCAATTCAAAATTAAAGTAGTACAGTTAATTCAACACATATTTTACAGATAATTTTTTAATTTAATAACAAAACAGTCATTTGTAATTCGTAAGGAACTGCTTACCTTCAAATCTAAATATTTTAATGAATTGTAATGAAATTGTGATAAATTATTTTAGTAAAAATTTAATCATCATAATTAATTTAAACATAGAATTCTTTTAACAAAGGAAACTTAATACAATAAGAGATATTAAAGAAAAGTCAAACAAGTATAAACTTCCAGTTAAAAATAAAACAAATTCAACAAAAAAATTTACTTAAAAAAAATAATAATAAAAAAAAAAAAGTTTTCAATTTACCATTTTTTCTGATCCAACATTCTGTAATTTGTACAATATATTTTCTATATTATCTAAGGCTGCTATTTTTTCCTGCAAAACTACTTCCAATCGTTTCTTTTTCTTTAAAGCAATCATCGCCTAAAAGACAAAAGTTTTCAATCTTAACATTTGAGATGGTTTGATTTACTTTACTACCAATTATTACATACCAATTTATGAAAGTTAACTACATGTAATAAATAAATCAAACATGATCAAACTTATTCACAAAAAGGTAGTTATGAAATTTACTATAAAACTATTCCTCAGAATAATTCAGAAAATAATACTTTGATGATGATCCATACGTTTAATTAAAATGACATACCATACGTTTTTAAAAAGAAATATCAGATGTCAAAAATTAAAATGGCAAATTCTTATTCTTGAAGAAAAATATAAATAATGTTGTAACATCATATTTACAACCATGGGCAGGGAAAAAGAACTGGCTCAAATGCTCTTGAAAACTGACACAAGGAAATAGTGGTTGAATAGCTGTCAGGTATCAATGAAGAATAAGTTGTCTGAAGAAATTAAACAAAACATTATTTTCTTAAATTTTAAATTCAATTTTTTTAACAGAAAAAAACAAATGCCACTCAGATATTGAATAAATTTGCAATATTTTTCCTGTAGACTGAAAATTATCAAATTTGCAATTATCATTTGATAAACTCCCAAAAATAACTATAAATGGTCAAATTAAATTAGAAATATAAATGATGTTTACCTATTTATTTAAATTTGCCATGACTTTTTGGTTTTTGAACTATTTCTTGTATATCTTTATAAGACAACATAGCCACATTTCTATTTAAGTGCCTAATTTGTATAAATGCTCTCAAACAATAAAATAATATTAATTTTATTGCTATTGTTTCATTTCTTTTC
>JAPDSC010003360.1:0-11361 GCA_026290005.1 Latrodectus geometricus
TTCACTTCTATAAGTCTACAAAATAATCTTCAAACGTATTAATTTCAGATGCATTAGACATTAATAAAAGCATTTTCTACATTCAAGAAACTAAACATGAAATACTTTATACTATAGCATATTTCATGAAATATTTTCCGCCACAAAATATTACAAAAGACAGTTTTTATTAATTTTTCTGTCACTGCCATCAAAACAATTTATAATTTAAGCAAATTACTTTTTTATACCCGCAAACATTTAAATTTTTTAATTCTTTCAAGTATTAGACATCATATTAATGCATGAAATATATTTAGAGTTAAATTCTTATTTGCAATGAAACAATTTTGTTACATTTCTTATGAATTATATTAATAAAGACAAAAAATTTTAGACAAATTTAAATCAGTATTACTGTTTAACTAATAAATTAATGCATATAAAACAATGAGAAAATAAAAGTGCAAAAAATTGAGAAACATAAAATTATTTATATTTTTATGAACAATTTAAAATTAATAATATAACTTAGAGATAGAAATAAAAGTAGTAAAAATACTTCTTGTACTTTCTACATATCAATAAAAAATTTTTGTTTTTTAAGTACTCAAATTTAAAAAAGAAACAATTATTAATAGCGTCAATTTAACTACCATAGAAAAAAAATTATAAACAAAATATATTTTAGTGATTTGAATTTAACAATCCCTAATTTTTTGCTTCATTGAAACTAAGTAGATACCTTGCAGTTATATTTATGAAATTAAAATCTACACAAAAAATTAAATTATATTAATGTTTGCAAAATGCATACTAGTTTTACTAATAAAAATCATTATTCTTAATGAATAAATAATTGATGCAACATTTTAGATTTTCTATTGTTATGTAAATTGTTTTTAAATGAAACTTTCAAATCATAATCATAGTTCATTTAATAAAAACTTAATATGAAAGATAAATTTCCATCTAAAAATTTTCATTAGGTAATATTTCCAAGAAAACAAATCTTTAAGAATTCCAAGAAAACAAACTTGGATGAAGATAGATTGCGTTTCCAACAATCATAGCTACTTGTACATTTTAAAATAATATATTTAGTCTAAACAATCTTTTACTAGTTTCAACTAAACTTGAAAAAATTATTTTTCCATATTTCATCTAAATTTTTTTAAAGGTATATATTTGATCAGACATACCTTGAATTTACAATGAACAATTGTGTGTTTTAATGTGTTTGAGATTAGGGAGATAAACTAAGCCTTTAAAAGAATTTTGCCTTCAAAAATTTTATTCTAAATATCAAAATTCCATGAGTTTGAGTATTATTTCCTTTACCTTCTGAAATAACAAAAATATTTTCCTAGGTTTTTTTATAAAAAATTCACACTTGATATATTTTGGAAATAACAATTAAAAATTTGTTACATTTTTATTTACATTTGAATAATAATATTACATTTAATGATAATATTTGTTTAATGATTATTTAAATCCAAAAAACATCCCTTACATATAGAATATGAGAAAGGAATAGACTTTAATCTCTCAACATAAGCTATTTGGGATGCTATTTTCATTGTAGAAGGACCAGAAACATTGCTTAGTTTCTTTTTTGATTATGACATCATCTTATTAAATATACATTACAGTTCAATTACTTTGAATATTTTTTTCTTCATATACTATTCTTCATATATGTCATTTGAGAAAAACATAATCATTCAGCTGAGATCATCCATCATTGACAATTAACCACACTAGTATTCAATATGATAATTTTAAATGAATGAATGTAATCATTGGAAGAGATTAAATTTAACTTTTTATCAGAAAGAGAAGAAAAGTCTAGTGCTTATAAACAAAATAAAATTCAAACATATCACTGCTCAGATATTTTTTAAAAACTAATATCATTTGAATATTTATTGCATGATTATATAAGTAATTTTTGACTTCTATAAGTGATTAAACTTTATTCATTGATACAGTTGCAAATTGAACAAACCTGTAAATTACAGAAAAAATATTAGATTAATAAATTAGGTCATGGATAAAATGACTTGCCATTATTCTCTAGGAACAGGTTCAGTTTAAAAAATTTTGGATAGATATTTACAAAACACAGAAACAACTTATCTTTTATTTCACGTTTAAAAATTATATAAATAAAAAGAAGTAATTTAACTTCAAGAAAGTATTTATATTGAACATGAATTAACATTAAGAATTGTTTTTTTAAGGACTTCATTAAATAGTTCGGTTTTGTAAAAAACCAAAGTATGTCTAAAATGCTGATATTTGTGTCGTTTTATAAATAGATTTTGATATATCATTATCACTATAAACTTAAGTAATAATAAAATATTAATTAAATTAGTAATAATATAAGTAATTGTAATAAAATATAAAAAGCTCCTACATAAAATTTTATTATTTTAATGTATCAGCCACAGTTTACTGCTCTTTTATAAATATTCTTGAAACCTTCACTTATGAATGGTGAAAATTTCTTTGAAATTTCACTTTTGGTATATAATGCATGCTTTTCTTTGCGATAATTCAGTTCATAAATGATTCGTTCAACTTTTTTCTTTTTTGACAGCCGATGAACATCACAAATACAGACTTGTAGGAATGAGGAAAAAAAAAAAAAAATACCTATAACTAGTATTTTGTAGTCGATATTTTAATGTAACAGCTTGTAATCAGTACTTTTTTCTCCAAATACTCGTTATTCCTAGTAACAAAGTAACAGGGTCCGGGTATTTTGAAATACAATAAGATAAACGAAGCTATCTTTACATGTAAATATTGGGGTTAGGGGAAGATGGCTAGGAAATTTGTTAGGTATTAAATTTAAAAAGTATGTTTTTTTAATAAAAATAAAACCAAACATTTATTTCTTAAAGCCCAAATTAATACCACATTATTATTTCTTGCAAAAATAAAAACAAAATATAAATAACATAACGAATATTCTTAAAAAAAAACAAAGAAAATTCTAAGTCAGTTAGCCTTCCGCGTTTTCAGTGTTCTGCCTTTTTGTGACAAAAGCATCTAATGTTGTTTGCCTTTTTCTTTTGCGTTGTTCTCGTAAAAGTTCTTCATAAATGGATAGAGCATCTTTAATACCACGCCTTACTTTTGAACTCCTGTCAAAATTCGGATCATTTTCAATGAATTGATCCATTATTTCAGTTATGGTCGATAAACTCCTTTTTACGAACGCCATCGAAAGTTCTTTTTGCTCTTCTTCTGAATCACTGCTGTCAACATTTTTATTTTCTTCTTGTTCAGTTATTTCCTTGAGCTCTTCATTAGAAAGACTAGCCGCTGCTTCTTGAATTATTTCTTCGACATCTTCCACATTTACCCCTTCAAAACCGGTTTGCTTTGTTAATTTCACTATCTCTTCCTCTATTTCATCCACATCGACAGAGTGTCCAACGTCATCGCTCTTACTTGAATCCGGCCAAATATTCTTCCATACTCCTTTCAAAGATCTTTCTGTTACTTCTTTCCAAGAAAGACCTATGTTTTCTACAGCATCCACGATGTTGTAGTTTTTCCAAAATTCTCTTATGGTCTGGTTCTCTTCTCCGTCTGTTTTTTCAAACATTTGCTTGAAGGTTCGCTGCAAGTAATAAGCCTTAAAATTTGATATTATGCCTTGGTCCATTGGTTGAATTAAGGCAGTTGTGTTATTAGGCGGCAAGAAAACCACTTCGACTCGAATGCATGTTGTTAAGTCTGATAAATTTGTTGGGTGGCTTGGAGCATTATCAATTAACAGAAATGCTTTTTGTTCAAGTTTTTTAATTTCGCAATAAACGTTTAACAGACAGGCAGAAATGTTCAGTGAACCAATCCTGGAAAATTTTCGCAGTTATCCATGATTTTTTATTAGACTCCCAAATTACAGGCAAAGTTGATTTAGATATGCCTTTCATCGCTCTTGGGTTTTTGGAATGGTAAATTAGTAATGGTTTTAATTTAAAATCTCCGCTTGCGTTACCACCTAGTAGAAGGGTTAAGCGATCTTTTGCAGCTTTAAATCCTGGTGCCCGTTTCCAAAACAAGCCTGTTTCATCAACATTAAAAACCAATTCTGGAGGATAGTTTCCTTCTCCAATTATTTTTTTTAATATCATTGTAAATTCAGCAGCCGCTTTTGTATCACCACTTGCTGCTTCTCCTGTAATCTTTATGTTGTGAAGGTTATTTCGATGTTTAAATCTATTAAACCATCCTCGACTAGCAACGAAAGTTTCACTTGTGTCAATAGTCTCAGCCTGAATGTAATTAAAAATTCTTCTAGCTTTTTCCATTATGATAGATTGGCTTAATGGCATATTGCGGTCAATTTCGTCGTCAATCCATATAGACAGTCGTTTTTCCATTTTCTCTATGATATTATTTCTAGAACTAGTTGCAGAGCTTGACGTAGTTGCCGATGACAGTATTTTTTCTTTATTCTACATGATGGTCCTTATTGTTGAAGTTGGCAAATTCAATGAAGCACTAATTAGAGTTTGACGTTCACCAGAATCTAATCTTCTAATCACTTCCATTTTAGTTTTGAGTGAAATGCTTTTTCTGGTTGCTTTCTTTTCTTTTTCATTATCACCCATAGTAAAAACTAAAGATAAAAATATTTGACACTGTAATATAGTATTAAATATGTAAATTAATACCTATTTACAATAATGTCAACAAATGTTTCCAATAATAAAAATATGTCTGTACAATACCGCACCAAACAAGAAACACAAGTACACTCTTTCGGATATGTATTTGAAACCTATCACTGCATAATATTTTGGGGAATCCCCGTAAGCTGCCAGCGATTTCGTGGAAACCCTGGGTTGAAATAAAAGAGCGCTAAACCGAAACAGCGCTAAACGAAACAGCGTTAATCGGGGTCTTACTATATGTGCAATTGAAATTTGAAGCAGTAGGAAACCAGAAGCGATTTCGCCGGTGAAACTGTAGGCAGGCCGAAAATCATAAATTTTCGAGAGAAACATGAATCACGAAACAAGTTAAATGTTTCATAAATTTCATATGAGACCAAATGACGTCATAAATGTTTCAGTTACGTCAAAAAATAGGTGGACCTCGAGACAATGCTGAAATCCAGTATTGTTTTGTATTAATTCTTCTCTACATAATTGGAAATAGAACTAAAAAACTTCATCCATCAACTTATTCGATTACTAACAGTTTAAGGAATTTAACGAATAAAATTGTGTGAATATCTTTATTATTCATGGGGATCCCTTCTCCTCATGAATAATGAAGAATAGTCTACATTGAGTCTATACATATAAGTATATAAATTTTATTACTTTTAGGCAATTATATTGATCCAAATATAGGAACTACTCATATAAATATTTCAATTGCTTAACTTTTGATCATTTTTATTCGTAATCTCTGGTATAACGAAAATTCTTCTATTTAGACGATTAGAATAATTTTGTCAGAAATTTTTAATTTCTGTGCTGTCAAATATTCGCTTATTTTTGCATTGTGGTGGGAAATGTAATACTCTAATGTTAAAAGATCCCTGAATGAGTGTTTTATAATATATTTTCAGTAGCAGCACAGTAGTGCATGATTCCTCCTAATGTACATTTTAAGCTAAATTAATCTTTAAACATGTAAAAATAAAAATTGTAATGGATGAGTGCAATGTTGAACAAAAGTTTAAGAAGCTTTCTTATAAAATTAAACTTTACTCACTATTTCCTTTTAGAATAAAAATTTCATGCATTCCTGTACATTATTCTGTCAATTAGACAGTGGCATAGCAAAATATGATGGTATCGCGTGTGAAACTTTATTTAATCATTCTCATAGGAGAAAACTAGAAAAACTGAACATAAGAAAGACGTGCATGCAAAGACTAAAAACGAAATATTCATTTTCTTGTTCAAGAGTGGGGGGGGGGGAATCCGAACCAGAGACACTCTGCACCCAAAAATATGGTATTGTCATTCAGTTATCACCGTGAACATTTTTGAAAGTACTTTGACATCGCATCGGTAATAGTCACATAATTGGCAGCTGTTTAAAGGCTCTTCAAAGATGCACTGCGTATTTGAACTGTTTTATTGACCTAAAAACAAACTTGTATTCTAAGACTGATTTTTCTGATCATATTACATTTTTCAAATTTTAATATCTAATTAACGTTTTTGATTTCAAAAACTATTTACACGAAGTAATAATATTTGAGTTAGTTATAAATTTATAACTAACTGAAATATAACTTTTGTTTAAACAAAAGAAAAAAAATTAGTGGGATATTCTTTGTTCAACAAGCATTTTATCATTATTCTTTTTTTATTTTATTAAATTAACTCTTACGTTTTCAGAAATTATAAGATTAATAACTTTACACACAAATAGTTCAGTAATGCATACCTAAATTTAATCCTTAGTCACACAATATTGTAATCTACATTGCCTTAGTAGAAATCATGATTTATTTTGCTAATTTATTGTCGTTTTTATAATTCGATATTGTTAACATTCTTAAGGACTTCTGTTGTATTTGCATCTGACTCGAAATGAAAATTCGTTTTAAAATAATTTTTAGTGCTTGTTAAGAATTGAGTATAGCAAATCTGATTTAGGTCAAAGTGGGTTTTTTTTTTTTCTCTTAATTATCTATGGTATTTAGGGTAATACAATTTTTTGTAAAACATTCCATGTTTTAATTTCTAGTTATATGCATTTTGCTAAAAATTTTTAGTTTAATTTTTTTTTTTTTTTTTATCTATTTCCAGAAATGTTTATGAAAAAATTTTAACATTTAAGTAATTCATATTTTCAAAAAGGAAAATAAAAATAGAAAAGTATTGGTTAATGTTTTTGTTTGAGGTGTTCAACTTTAGGCGATGGACCTCTTTTATAAGTAGAATTGATAAACCTAATTTTGATATTAAATGTCTGTTTCACCAAATATGATCATGAACAAAAGGGGCAGATAAAAGAAAAGAGGGGATTTGCTAGACCTCGCTCCCAGTCCTTCTGGGAACATTATCAACAACTGTAATTTCTAAGACCAGCTGCAAACTACAAGTGAATTCGCCGGAAACCTGACGCCGGCGAAGCTGGGCGAAAGACCAGCGAAGGAATGATATCAGAAACGTCACAAAATAGGCTTTCCGAGTGACACTTTTTGTGTTCTAGAAAGTTAGATATATCTGGCAGGGCTCCGGCGAAAACATAAATTTCATTTACATGTTTTTGCTTACTACCCTTTGTTCTTGCATATTTTATTTATATATGCACCTCGTGGTAACAATAATGTTTTCCATTAACTTGATTAAATTTTCTTTCGACGAGGAGAAAAAATTTTAATAAATCAATATAGGGGTAAATATAATAAATTTCAAATAATAACTTTTTTTTTTAAAAAAAAAAAGATAGTTCATTAATTTCTTGAATTATGTTGATCAAAGATGTCTGTGCGACACAAATTATAGAGATTATTTCGCTAAACAGAAAAAAAAAATGTCATTATTCGAGACATAAATTATTTACTTTTCGAAGAATTTGAAAAATCTGTAACTGGTAATAACTGAACTGATTATTAAATTTTGAATTTTCATGAAAATGAAATAAATTAAAATTCAATTTTATTTTTGTTATATTTATATATGCCTTTCAATGGATTTAGATATAATGCTTAGCAAAGAACTAATTCATAACTTAAATATACTTTAACTTTATTTAATGTTATTAAAATATTTTATTCCTGTATTTAAATTCTTTAGAACTATATTTATATGCAGAAATGTTTATTTTTGCCAATTTATACTGTTGAGATTGTGTAGATTTTTTTTAATGAAATGTCAATTCTATATTTTATAATTAAAAGTTTTTTTTGACAATTACATACTATGTTATATTAATTACAATATCAGTTACAGCTACTTGTATTGTAACATTTATTAGCCTTATGCTAACAAATACTATTTAACAATAGGTTTATTTTAAAGTTAAATTGTGTAAACTGATATTTTAAAACAAGTCTTACTCGAGGGGAAATTGTATACTATTTAAATTAATAAAAATGTGAGAAAATTTTAATTCAGCTAACTTTTTATTGGTTGAACAGAACAATGACGTCAAATATACACGTCATATTTTCCTCCCATTCTGTCGGCGGTGAAATCGCTTTTTTAGGTTTTTCCCGTGAATTCTCTTGTAGTTTGAGGCTGGCCTAAGCGATGTTGTTACATCAACTGCTTGTATCAGCAATCTTGACACTCTAAATTGTGAAACTGAATTAAAGCTTTTGTTATAATTTCTTAATTGTTTCCTAATTTTTTTATCATAATTTTTTTCTCCATACTGCTTCTATACTATAATTTAAATAATTAAGAAGAGTTAAGTTTGTTTGCAAGAAAAGTGTTCTCTTGGTTAAAAAAAAGTCAATTTTAAACTATAGCATTAGTCAATTTTATATTTTGTGCTTTAAATAGCAGCAGTGGATTTATAGATTCAGAACACCCTTACAAATTCATTCAGATAAAGGGACTAATTTTAACTCTGCGGCCTTTAAAGAAACGTGTCAAATGCTCAGTACAGACACGACGCAAACGACACCACATCTTTACACACACAATCGGACGGAATGGTTGTGAGGTTTACCCAAACCATTTTAAATAACTTCTAATTTATGGTCTCAAGAAATCAGCAAGATTGGTTCATTGACTATGTTCTTCATTGACTATCGCAGTGGTGTCCACGAGGTTACCAGATATACTCCATCACAAATGATCTTTTGGTTATGAACTCCATCTCCCTGTGACTTTCAGTTCAGTCGTCCACCGGAAACATCTTCATCGCCAGAGGAATGCATTCAAGATCTTCAAGCACGTCTTAGAGATGTCCATAGCTTTGCTCGAGACCAAATCAATCTGGCGATCTCGAAAATAAAGACGAGGTAATAATGACATAAGAGCAACGGGACACGAATTTCAGGAAGGCTACAAAGTTGGGCTATGGAACCTAATTCGACGGAAAGGATCTTTCCCCAAAGTTGCAAGCCAACGGTCCAAACACAGTCCTAAGAAGACTGGATGACGTATAAGGAAATCACCTTTTTCAAAACCGAAGATAATACATTATGATAGATTAGCTGCTTAACGTAGTATAAATTAAAATTAATAGACCATAGTCCCTTTGTAAATCATGTAAGTAACTTTAATTGAATAGTTCCTATTTTTTATATTTGTCTAATACTTCGTTGTTTTTGTTTGCAATGTGTTTGTATCTTCTTAAAATATCAATATTTTTTACTTTTTACATTTGGCCTCCTATCAGGAGATAGTACTGCCCTGGAAGTGTAGTCTTTGAGAGGGGGTAATGTTACAAATTTATTTTATTTGCCTTAAAATAT
This sequence comes from Latrodectus geometricus, assembly GCA_026290005.1. Taxonomy (NCBI): domain Eukaryota; kingdom Metazoa; phylum Arthropoda; class Arachnida; order Araneae; family Theridiidae; genus Latrodectus; species Latrodectus geometricus. Next base: position 9,404 of record JAPDSC010003360.1, read on the forward strand.
CTCAGACAGATCATAAATACTCAATTTCGGGCGAAAATTACGTAATTTAGGTGTATTTTACGTTAAAAACAGCACTTATGAAGATTTGGTGACTTGGCGATTCAGCGAGGGATAGATATTTCTGGAAAAATCCATCACCGAAGCTCTAAGACCAATATTAAGCAAGAACCGGTCGGAATCTCTCATCTGTGATTGGCCAGAATTGGTTGGGTTGCCAGAAAATGTTATATCATTTGAATAATTATTTTTAAAATGATGGAAGCCAGTCTTTTGTCACATGAAAAGACTAAAATCTCCAGTTTCTACAATATTAATCTTTTACAATCGTGTTCAAAAGGAAAAAAAAGATAAAACTATACTTAAGGGTGGTGCCCTTTTGCAAACTTGGCGATTTTGTTTTGTCACCATTCCTGTTCGCGCCGATTACAGTGCTAACAGGTATGGTTGAACATTAAAAAATAACGAAATGTCCGTTGGAATTTGAAAATTCTAAAAACGATAAACCAATCAGAACACGATTCGGTTTTGCCCAGCTTGGCGAGAATCAGAGGGCCACCCTAAAGTATAGTCTATCAGGGGGGGGGGGAAGAATTGGTATTGATGCCTTTAAAGAGACAAAATCTTTATTTTCAATAAATCTATGGTGAACCTTGCTTTAGAAGTATATTTGTAAAATAATTTTTATAATTCATTTTAGTTGTTCAAGTCTAAACCATTCATAGTATTAATATAAATTCATTGCATAACCATTCATATAGTTTAAGATTTTAATTGCCGCCCAACCTGTCTATTGGTTAGCGTACCTGACTACAGATGGGTGGGACCTGGGTTCGAATCCTGGCTCGGGCATGGATGTACTTTCTCTCTCACTCTTTCTTGTCTTTGTCCTTTCTTTGTGTGTGAGAGAATGGTTGTCTACCCTATAAACGGGTACCTATGGCATGTGTGTACTGAGGAAGTCGGACTCCACACCAAATATGGTTCAGTTGGAAAAGTGGAGCAGCGCACCCATACTGCCAGCCTGGCTGGCACACGACAACATTTTAATTCTTGCAAATATAATTCAAGTCTTGAACTTAATATAAAACTATCACACAATTTTAATATGAATTTTAACTGTAAATAAATGATTATAAGTCTTTTATTATATTGATATTTTGTTCTATTTTAAAGTAAAAACTTTAACTATATAGTAAAATCAGAATCTTATGGGAAGTAAATTCTTGAAAATAATTAATGTTGTAATACTTCATTTTAATATATATTCTTAGATTAGTTGAGCATATTTGTAAGGCTCTTTCCCAAATTTTCTTAAAAAATACATATTAAACTTTCCTTCTGGAAAAAGAAAAGTTCTTATCAGGCAGATATTTCTACTGTTACTTATTTCATTTCTGTTCGGAATGGATTAATATAAAATTTTATTTTAATTATTAAATTCAAATAATTAAATAATAGCAAATGTTGCAAATTAAAATAAATTGTGAACCTTATTTTAATTTGAAAATTTTTTTTATTGTTTATTTGACAGGACTGAAGGATATTAGATATTTGTGGAGCAGCAACTAATTTATGAATTCATACCGACTAAAAAGCAGCCTTTACTTGAAAAGCAGAGGAGAAGAAAATTTTTTTTTAGATAAATAAGTAATACCAACTGCTAGTAGTAGCAACTATATCCATAAAAAACTTTATTTTTACACTTCAAAATGTTAGTCAAATCTTTTATGAAGTATTTTAGTAATTTCATGACTTTAAAATGCTTGTATTAATAATTTAGCTGTAATTTTGATGTTATTAAGTTACTTTTTAAATAATATATATCATCAAAATGTGCGAAAGATTTTACTATTTACTCAGGTGTTTGTTACATACTTCATTCAAATTGTGAACATTTAAAATATTTTTGTATTATATTTTATTTAGTCCTCTAAAATACTCTTGATGCATTTTTTTTT
>JAPDSC010003367.1:6649-58413 GCA_026290005.1 Latrodectus geometricus
TATATATATATATATATATATATATATATATATATATATATATATATATATATATATATAATTAAAATATGATTTTTTAAAAAAATTAAAAACAAAAGACTAGAGATGCATGATTTATTAAAGTACTAAATATGTGCTCCTATTTTACACTTTGTTGACAAATCTTAGTAAATCGTTATAAAAATTTTGATATAAAAAAAGTTTAATGAAAAAATATATTTATAGAAACAATTTTCTTATTTTCGTAGCATAAGCAAAATGATGAAGTAAATATGCTATTACTTTTTCTTCTCTCTAGAGCATCCAAAACTCTTTGGAGAATAGTATCTGATTGCTTAGGCTTGAAAATGTATTTCTTTATTAGAGTCGATACTTTTTCTCATTATAGATGCAAATTCCTGTCTCAAATGTGTCATTCTATCGATAGAAGAAGTCTTCATTTTGTTGGTTGCCTAATTATATATAATGCGATGTTTCTTGTCAAGAGTTAATTTATTTTGCTTTCTTTGAAGAATAACTTTATTTACTTTTCAAGTAGATTTACCTAGCATTTATTAAGATAATTGGTTTGTAGTTATTTTTTCGAATATATTCTTGATAGAAAGTAAATTAATGCAAAACTCTCATATTTATAAAGTAAATATGATTTCACTTTATATATTTAATTTATAATAAATATATTTAAAAGTTACTTTGATATGTGCTGCAATAAATTATCAGTTACTAATCGTTTCAACATGGATGGGTTAAAGACATTTGCTACTTAATAATGAATCACAAAATTTTCTAGAATGTAGCTTTTAAATAATATATTTAGGTATACATCAGCAGATCTCTTTTTTCTTAACTCTAATAGGGTATTACTAGTTTAAATTTAATCCACGGGAGAATTTATTCATCATTTTTAACTTTTATACCAAAAGACACTTAAGTCAATTAAGAAAAATGAATTGCAATTAAAACTATTTACAGATAACTCATTAAGCAGTAGCAATAATATATTTTGTATAGATCAATTTAATTTAAGTAATTTATTCAATTGTAATTTAACTAAACTATTCTAAACTATTTATATTGTCTGGATAAAATTAAAATATCAAATTGTAAATCAGCATTTAGTTCTAAAATATGTATAACGGAAAATATAAACTTCCAAATGGTATTAATTATTATTATTTTGGTAAAACTTAAATAAAATAAAAAAAAATATTTTACAATACTTTTTAAAACGAATTTTATTGACATTTGAAATGAATATAAAATATCAGTAATTAGTTGTCTGCTTTTTTGGCCATTTAAATAAAATTTAAAACAAGAAATTACTACTATACCTATTTTAGTTAACTAATTTTGCCAAAATGTGATCATTATTTGTCAAATGCCAGATCGATTTTGAAATGTTTTAACAATTAAAATATGGTAGGAAATACATCCAGTTTATTTTAACTTGTAAAATACAGTTGATTTTATATGTTTATTTAATTTTTTCATAACTTTTTCCTACTTTGAAAATTCGCTTCATAATGGTTAGTTGTATATATTTTTTTTTCATTTCACAATTTCATGCTGCATTTATTCTCATGTTTGAAAATGTGCTTATTTATTTTGATAAATTTGATATTTTTTATGAATTATAATTCTGAATGTATTACATAATATTAAAAATTAATTTGCCCTCTCATTTTTAAAATGAGGATCCACATAAATAAAATATTTTTCATATTTTTTTAATAATTTATAAATAAATATTATGTCATTTTGAAGTAAGTTCCTTGAAAATAACACTGAAATTTAAGATTACTTTTATGGAAAAAAAAAAACACTGAATAATTTAATGATGTCTAAATGAATGCATTACGTTCCACTTTTTTAAAAGGAAGAATTATTTATTCAAAATTGGTTATTTCCGCAGTAATTTTAAATATTTAATGGTTTCAGTAATCGATTGAAAATATTAAATGTTTTGATATTTTTATAAAATATTTTCTTAATTACAATAATTGTTACACAAGTTTATGCTGTCACCAAACAATTTTTCATATAATACTATATAAATAATTAACTAACCAAACAATTTTTCATTATTATATTAAATATTTCTATATTTTTCAATGTAATAAACATAACAGAAATCTTTTATTAGCTGCAATATAAATATATATGAAATTAAAAACATTATATCATCAAATTTATTAAATATATCATAAGATATAATATTTCTGTAGTCTACATGCTTGAAAACTAATTATTTTATTATTCGCATAAAAAAGTAATTTTGATACTTAATGTTTTATTGCAATTATATGAAAAATATTGTATATCCTCTGAGAAAGATTTTAACCGTTTGACTGCTGAAGCTTTTTCTTATATATAAACATAACATAACAAGCGATTGCGCTTTTTCGCACTCAAACTTTTAAAGCTTATTACTAAGAGAGTAAATAAATATATAACAACTATATATGTATATATCAATCTAATAATTGAAAATAATAAATCAGTTAAAAATATAAGATAATTTACCATAATTTACAATATAAGATAAATTAAATCAGTATAAGATAATTTACCAATCAGAACATGGTAAATTATTTTAATAGACTTAATTCATATGTTCAGAATGAATAGGAATGTAGAAATATATCCGCTTGTTTAATTTTTTAAAATATATATACTTTCTTTCTAGTGTGAATTGTTACCTTGCTTGCAGATTCTTTATTTGTTATGGTTATTCTTTGTACTGCTATATTTATGGCACTTTTGGTGTTTTTCTCTGTGTATTGCATATACTTTTTTTGGAAATCTTAATTTTCTTCATAAGGATTATCATAATGATTCTGTCTTTTTGATGTCATTTTCTTTTTCCTTGCTTTTATGTTTTTTAAAATTAAGGTACATTGACATACATTTTACACTATTTTGAATATTTCTCAAATAGGTAAATTGATTTTAAGTAGTAAGGTATTCCCTCAAAAGGATATTTAAACATCATTTCATCAACAAAAGTCTGTTAAACTTATAATATCTAATAAAATTAATTTAAATATATAACAAAATTAAGAAAAATTAAAATTTAAAAATCGTTAATTATATATAATCTTACCAAACACAGAAATAATTTATAACCAACATAATGTTTAATATATTTACATTCATAATTAAATCTATTTAAAATAAAAAAATAAAAATATTTTCTAACGTATAGATGCAAATTGATTTTGTTGGACATATAACTTTGTTGATCTATAAAATATTAAATTTTCACTTAGAGCTATATAGTGATTTGTTTAATTTTGAAATATTTAAGTATAAAAAAAAGTACTTTTGTATCCAGATCTTTTATATCATTTTATATTCGCCTTTTTTATGAGGTAGTTTATTAATGCAATTTAATGTATGTAAATCAATTTAGAGATAATATGACATTTTTAAGAGAAATACATAAAAAATTATCACAAATTAAGATATAGTTCTAATATTTATTTGCTATCTATTAACACTTTAATTAAAATATGATTTCAAACTATTTCTATTTCATTAATGTTTACAGTTTGAATATAACTTTGATTAAATATCTATAAATTATTTTTATAAATGCAGTTTGGCCAAAATAATTGATTTAAAATCATGATGGTTGTTAAAAACATTGTTCCCAATCATTTTGAGATATTCAATTAATGAAACCAACTGCTTCAGAGAAAAATATCAAACGTAACCAAAATAATAATAGTTTTAATGAAGTTAATTCTACGAATAAATCTTTATATTTTCACTGCACCTGAACATGGCTTTTAAAGCACCTTACCAATTGTCATTTTACATTTTTTAAAATAGTTTATCTGCAAACTATGACAAATTAAAATGTCTACACTTTAGTGCAGAGACTTATGAAGGGAGGACAATATAATGTAATTTTTAAATAAGTGTTAAAATTAAATGATTTTAATAATAGATTAAAATGAGTCGATGATAAAAGAAAAAAATTAAAATAGTATTTAAGAATTATTTACTAAACAGTTACATGTGTATATTTATAATTAATATGAGTGAGATAAGCTGAATATTAAATTAGATATAATAAAATACTCTCAAAATAGAAACCAATTAATAAAAATATACTGTAAATTTTTCATATTATTTAGGAAGAACCTCCAAATCATCCCTAACATACATAAATATTTATTAATGTAAGTTAATATGTATTTTAGGGATAATATTATATTATTAATATAACAATGTGATTCATTTCCGTTAGTAATCTTAGGATATTCAATCAAGGTGTATAGAAAACTGCAATTTTTTTTTATATTTTGAACGTTTTAAGCAATTTACAAGTAAGTTGTGAAATATACTTTGCAATATTTCTGTTTTAGGAGTAGATTACCTCCAAATGGCCCACGTCCAAAGCTTTGTAACAGAGAATGCAATGTTTCAACATACTGATACAGATAAATCTTTTTCCTGGGAGACAATCGGCCGTTTGGTGTCACGTTTATTGCAATCAATTGTTCCAAGTGGTAACGATAAGAGTTTCTGAAATTTTACTTCAAGGTCTAGCGTTAACCGTTATTTAAGAAAATAAAAGGCTTGCCAATTTTCGGAAAACAATGGGAGGTAAAATAATACAAATGGAAAATTGGTATCAGTCATTTATTATCAAAAGAAATTTCACATTGAATACCAGTGTAGTCAACAGATACTTCAAAGGGATCATTTATTTTCCATTCACACTTTGTGTAATTGTATACTTAAATCTCTGAATATATTTTCCATTTATCAGAATTATCCCATTGCATGTAAAAGATATGCACATGACACCTGCAGATGCATACATAACTGTAGCAATGTGCTCTTTACGAAGATGCCTTTATCTATTGTAAATTTCGATAACAATCAGATTCTGAGTAGAATCATACAATAAGCAAAACAAAAAGGTTAATATATTCAAACAACCATTTCTGTCAAAACCAGAGATTTCATTAGTCATGGTCTGAGAATGAATTTCTTTCAATGATGACTGCAATCTACACATTTTCAGAAATTGAACATTGTTGCTTCAGCAATATACCTATAATAGCGTAATACAGAAAATTAAGCTATACTGTAGTTAATCACGCTGTATTGGAAAACAATTCTTCCTGATAGATACATCCTACACAAGAACATTTGTACTTAAGTAGTATGTTGTTTAGATTTCATTGGAAGAATCGTTCAAGCGATTTGATAAACGTATTTTACTTACTGAATCAATATCTTATGTTTATAAATTCCTATTAAAAAGGTTAATTTTTACTTATAGAAGTAAGGAAAAATTCTGCAGTTTCAAAACATAGATATACAGGAGAAACTGAAAAAATACCTCAATCCTCCATCGATAGTATCATTGTCTATTTACCCTCATCGGTAGTTATTTTAACGCAAATCCTTACAGGTGTGTGAAAAAGAAAGGAATACATACATTATTGAAATTTCTTATCAGAGTATTGAAATTTTTTTATTCAATGCAATGTGCATAAATGGTGTCATTTTCAATACCAACAAATATCACCCAGCTAAAGAATTTTGCGTAGTATTAAATATTTTTTAGTATAAAATTTTATAATATAGTATTAAATAGGAAATATTAAATTTACTACTTAATATATTAAACAATATAAATGTGATAATGTTATAATGATTGTTAAACCGCATGACGTGTAGGGCGAATGTGAAAAATATATTTTTTAAATATATTTTTCACATTCGCCATACACTCTATCTCTCTCCTGTATAATACAAAATATTATTCCATGCTGCTTAGTATTTCTATATTCTGTATTTTAATAACAAAATTTAATAATTATTATATATTTAAATAATTTGCATACACTTTGTTAAATAGCTAATAATTTTTAAATGATATAACAAACTGTTTAAAGAATTTGACAATTTAATATGTTTCACAGTATATCAATTAAATAATCAACTCAGTTTTTTTATCTACTTAAAATCTATATGTATTTAATAAATTTATTGTAGTTTTGTCCTTAAATACAAAAAGCATAAAGATATATATTTAAGTAATTGTATATATTTCTGTCGTAAAAAGCTTAGCAATTGAGTCTTCATGTGGAAAATAAAATATACTTTGAAATACATTTTGAAATAATATTTTTTTACACTATGAATAAAATGTGGTACACCATTTACAAAAATATCTTTAAGAACTGAGTTTAAATATTTGAAAAAAAGTATTCATGTTTAAAGTATTTTTAATAATTTAAGATTTTAGATTAAAATGGGGAAGGAAACTCTCTACTTAAAGTTTTATAAACTTAATATGATTTTTAAAAAGTTAGTTTGAAAAATGAAAAAAAAAAACTTATAAAATAGGAGAACAAGAAATATGTATGTCTTAACATTTTTTCTTAGCCGATAAAGTTAGACCAAATTTCTGGTTGATCTTCATAAGTGCATTTCAGCATCACGCTGGAGGGAACATTTGGTAAAATGCAACTACTTTTGGGAACGTAATGGAGAGAAAAGTAAAGAACTAATGTCTTTCACAAGGATTGAAAGTGATATTTTTCTGCTTTGGAAGAAAATAGAGTAAATTGCATTTCGCAAGAGTTTTATACTTTATTCATAATGTAGATTTCTAATAATAATAATAATAATAATAAAAATAAATAAATAAATAAAAAATTGCTTACAATTTTTTCTAATTGATAATTAATGTAAAAATTTTTTTTACAAAACGCGTTAACATGTTTTTGATGAATAAATTTAAGATTTTAACTCACAACAGCGCATACGTAAAATGAAACTGAATGATAATATACTATGTACTTCTTAATCAAGAATACAATAAGTATTTCTTACACAAATATATATATATATATATATATATATATATATATATTACGTAGGAAATTCTATTATATATATTAAAAATTAATATATATAAATGAGTTCGTTTTACAACAGTTATTTAAATAATGCCTAAATGATTTCATTCAGTTATATACTAATTTTTATATTTTGAAAAAAAGAATTTTGTTCGGGGAAATGTTCATAAAAATATTTCAGTATATGATTCTGTTTTTAAAAAACTAATTTTATTCATTTCTATAGGGTATAAAATAAAAATAATTAAGGGCACTTTATGATTTAGAAATGTGACCTCATTAAAAAGATATGTATTCACGTATCCAATTCTTCATATATGATAAAGGGAAAAATGAATTAATTTTGCATTTTAAAAGACAGTTAAAAAACAACTGAATTGTAAAATATCTTCATGCCAATAGCATATTAGTTACGTTCTTGCACCAGAATAAAATTTTCATAGATTAGATTTTTTTTTCAATTGTAAATAATTAAAATATATACGAATAATATTTCGAAATAATTTTATATTTATGAATGCTAAACATAACTATGCCATGCATAAATTTAAAATTTACTATATGTGGTTTTAAAATTAGATATCTAGTCCCATGTGATAAAAAAAAATAAAGTAAAATATCAATTTTAAATTTTAGTTGCAATGTTTACTTCTAGGGGAATAAATCCGAAAATATGAGTATGCAATCCAAAATATATTTTAGAAATATAGTTTAGAAGCTAAGTAGAAAGTACTGATATAAGTAACTATATATTATATCAACATTTAATAATACTAATTGTAACATTGTTTTGATGCTTTAGCTATTTGTTAGAAAAATAATAACAATATTGTTAATTACTTTAATTCATATCCAGAAAAAGCATACTTTTTTTAAAACATTTAATACAAATAAAGTTTATGTTATCTAGAATCATCAGTTCGTCATTTTTATTTTTGTTCTGTTCGTAGTAAGTAATTTATCTCGTACACAACTTAGGAAAGATTTTTAATGACTGTTCTTATACATGGACTTATAAGGATTTGCTGAAAACATAAATTTTACAGCCTCTTATCATTCTTATCACTGAAAATGAAGAATGATAATTCCTTTCTCTTTAGTTGTAGGACTTCAGTTTATCTAAATCTGATAACACAATAAAGGATGAAATATTGTTAATTCATAAAGAAGCCTGTTCAATAAATATAATACTAATGTTTTTATACATTTAAAGTTATTTAAATGAAACTATAAGCATCAAATTTGTATGTAGCTTATTTGATTTAAAACAATATTAAGTGTTTCTTTTTAATGGATAAATGGAACTGTTCATTTTTGTCAATTTGAAATATAATTATATTAAATTAATATATATATATATATATATATATATTTACATATTTTTTTTACTTTCGTGTATCTAATTATTTAAATTTTAGAGCAATGAAACAGATATTTTTATGATCATTATTTTATTTGCTTAGTATTCAGACAGTATCATATAGGAGAAACTTTTACATGAAATAAATAAATTTTCAATCAAATTATAGATTTTCTGTATGCTGTTACTTGCTTGAGTTATCATTAGCGACATTTGAAAGCATCTGATATTTAAGATAAAGAAATGTGTTTATCCAAACAAGTTCCTCTTCAACTGCTGACTTAAAATTTATAGTTTATTAAGCTACCCATTATCTATGATTTCAACTTAAAAAGATTTGATTTTTTTTCAAATTTTTGACCTGGACAACAATTTTTCTAGGTAGTATAAATAGCAAATTACAATTATCACTCATGCCCTTTTTATATTAGAATATATTTTAAGTACAAGCATATTATATTTTATGATGCTTTGCTCATTGCTCTTGCTTAGATTTAATTTTCTTAACAAACCTTTTCTAAACTGTCATTCTTTTCCAAATTATAACTTTAGCAAATGTAATCATTAATATAATAATCAGGTTTGTATATATTTCTTGTGAAGTGTCTAAACATATGTAATCAAAGTGCTTTGATGAAAAAAAATGAACGCGTTTGTGATATTCTGAGTTTTTTAAATTATAGAATTTAAGAATGAACAGTATTCCTTGTTGCAGAAACCAAAAAATAAACAAATCATTTAAAATATGGATTCAACTAACTTATATAGTAGAGCATTATTCACTTGCTTCATTAGGAGCTTAAATGGTAATCACTGATTGCAAATACAATATTTTAACTTTCATATTCATGTAAAATTTCATATGCCTTAATATTTTCCTACAAATTTAAAAAGAAAATTATTCATAAAAACTTTAAAATAAAGCATATTTATCTAATTCTTTACTATTGCTAAAATCTCCGTTTTTCATAAAATAAAGTCGCAGTACTGAATAAATATCATATCGTATGCGGTGCTATTATTTACTATTGTAAAATTACTCACTTAAAATGATATGTTGAGGTTGGCATGATTTGTTTAATATTGAAGCTTTGAAGCTCCAGTAATAAATTTTAAACTAAAACAAGTCATGGTAGTCTGATTAAAGATAACCGTAGTAATTGAATTTGTAAAAAAAAAATCATTTTGAAATTTTTTTAAAGATCATATTTGAACACTATATGGAAAATGTATTTTAAAATGCACGTAAGTAGTAGTTACTTTCATATAAATTGTGGTCACTTTCTGACAAATGTATCCTTAACTCTGATTCAGGAGCACGTTTTTACACTCGGAATAAAATTATTGTAAATAGGAATTTAAGAATGCATTAAAATTTATCTAATACATCCTTAAGCCCATGGAATAAAAAACTCAAATTACTAATTCTATCATTACTAACCTTTATCGAATCGAAATGAGTATAAAACGCAAAAATCATTCTGTTGCTGAGAAAGCCGAAATTATTGAACAATTTGATACACTTCACGGAACCAAAGAAGCGTTCACTCAATCGCAAGTAATTCCCGTGACAACCCTGCGATCCATACTACAGAAAAAAGAATACATTAAAGAAAACATCGAGGAAGTGCGTGAAAAAACATTCCAAGAAACGGAAAATATTGAAATTTTTTTCAATATTACGTCATACAACAAGCTGGAAGGTATCTTAATAAAGTGATTTAAAGAAATTCATGCCACGAATGAAACTATAAAGGGCACGATACTTATAGAGAAAGCTCTAGAAGTCACCGGTAGGTTGGTGGTTTGAAAGACTTCACAGCTTCAAATGGCTGGATGGACGGAATGAAAAAGAATATAATAATGTGTATAGATCACTTTCTGGAGAATCATCAAGGGTAGCTGAAATTACAGTAGAATAATGGAAGCAAAATCTACTAAATGTGACCAAAGGATACAAACCAAAGCAAATATTCAAAGCGGACGAGACCAGACTTTTCTTTAACCAGCTATCGGATAAAAATCACTTTGCTAAAGGATATTCCTGCCATGGAGGGAAGATGTTCAAATCGCGTCTTACGGTTTTACTGTACTGTAATTCTGATGGAAGTGAGAAGCAGATGTCTCTTGCTGTTGGAAAGTCGCACAACCCCGATGCTTCAAAAACGAGAAGTTTTCCAACAAAATACGAAGCAAAAAAAAAAAAAACGTAGGTAACCCAAGACCTTTTAGAAATTTTTTATCGTAAATTAAACAAATAAATGAAGTTGCATAATCGTAAACTAATTTTGTTCATTGATAAACGCGGATTTGTAGCTGTTTCATGTGCGTATCGTGTTTTTGCCTGCAAATAGAAAAAGCAAATCGCAGTCTTGTGATCTCAGCATTATTAGATCCTAGCTGTATTACAGAAAACAACTTGTCCGGAAAGCTGCAGCTGAACTAGAAAATGGATATATAAATGACGCCTTCAAATTAAAACTAAGTGTACTAGAGACTATGTCTCTTATTTCTACGTCGTTGAGAAACGTTACTCAACAGAATATTTCGCATTGTTATGAAAAAAAGCGGAAAAGTAGAGTCTAATATACTGGGAACAGATGGAAAATCTGCTGCCGTGGACTCGAAACAGTTAATATCTATGATTTCGATGATTGCATCTCGGAAAATTAGCAACGTGTGAAGCTGGAAGAATTACTGTTCCATCAGTAGACGACGTTATGGTCTTTTCATCAGCCAATGAATATCAACAAAAAGAACCGGAAGCAAAGCCCGTCCCTTCTTTCGATAATGCAATGAAGAGCTTACAAATTGTGAATAACTATTTTCTTTCTTATAAAGACTAGGGAAATTTGCATGGTATTTCAATCCTTAAAGATGCTGCATTCACTTTGAACTCAATGAATAAAAAACATCCACTATAACGAACTATTTTCAACTTGAATGCAAGGATTCCAATTAAATGTGTTAAAATGATCTTAAAATGATATGCATAATAATTTTATTTTCGTAAAATATAGATATTATACCTACCAAAAGTGTTTCTCATATTTGCTACCTTTAGTATTTTTCTATTTGATTTTTGAATTCTTTGTATTTCACGAATTTTACGTGTTCCGAATTTTTGCTTTCGATTTATAAATTAAAAAATGCATTAATTATTCCAATATATGCTATATATACATATTCATTTATTATATCTGTACAAATATTTAAACAATACATTTCAATTCTTTCAAATATTTTTGTGCGCCTTATGTATTTGTGTAATAAATTAGAAAATCAACCAAGAATTATTAAAAAAAAGTGAATTAATAACAATGTCTATTTTACTTTTTCCTTTAATTGGGGTATATTAGAAGATTATAATAAGCAAAAAACAATAGTTTTAAAGTTTATGGTAAATACAAATTATCCTTTCAAAAAAATAACAGTATTTAACTTTAAAAAGATACTTACATTTCACAATTAGTTCAGAAAAATTATTTAATAATTCAATCATCTATACTTCTTAATGTGAAACAAATTTTAAGAAAATTTAAAAAAAAATAATACACTTTTGAAAAACAGTTACACATTTTTTTTTATAAATTAACAGCAATATAAAACAAATTTAGTTATTAAAATATTATTTTAAATTTTTTAAGCAACAGTCCCAATAAACTGAAATTATATAGAAATAGTTTCGTAAAATTATCAAGTATATAAAGTAATCAAAATATTTAATTATTTTAAATACTTGTCTATTAAATAATGTTTATAGAATCAGTATTTTTTTTAATTTTACTTTCTATCAATTACTTAAAATTAAAAAAAAATATTATAGATAATAATAAATCTTAACTATTTTTTCAAATTGCAAAAAATAATGCTCAGGAATTATGAAATTAAGATTTTTAAACGTTAAACTGAGCAAAGAACAACCATTTAAAAATATTATTTTGTATAAATTGTTTAAATTTACTTAAAATCATAATAAAAAGGGAAAGATCTTTGTAAAAAAAATTAAATTGATTCTACTGAAAATTTTAATATTTTTTTTAGTTCACATTAAAGCTGCTCAATTTCAAAAGGATAATATAGAAATTCCTGTTTAATTTATAGAATTTTAAATACTAAAATTCGAAATCACAGTTTATATATATATATATCTAATGTATTTATGTTTTTCTTAAATATTGAACCTTTTAGATTTTTAAAGATGCCAAATTGTTGAATACAGTCTTGCTGGAACAAATGTCATATAAACATCCCGAATCAAAGGTGTTTCTAGAGTTTAGTGTCTAAAGTCATGATGACAGACACTCACAACGTTGAAAGACAAGCTTGGCAAAGTGAAATGGACAGAATCAGAAATTCAATTAAGGTCACCATCAGGTATAAAAAAAGCATAAAATTCTAATAACCGAACAAGTATATTAAGTCACCACAAAGCTTATATTCAAATGCCAATGATTACAATTAGGAAGCAATTTTATCAAAATAATATTTGCCTTAGAGCAACATTAAATATGAATTGTCAAAATTTCAACTGCCAAACGATGTGGACAATGCTTTCAAACTCACAAAATTTTGTAGATTGTTAAATGGAAGAAATCAATAGGACCTGTCTAATCACCTTTCCCATTTTGCAACACAACAGGGCCAGTGATTGTTTCTTTCCAATTGCCAAGTATGGAGTGGTGTTCTACATGATATAGTCAGCCCTGACATAGTTTTCATCTATATAAATCTTGATATAGATGAAAACTATGTCAGAGATTGGTATGATTGTGAAAAAATTCTTTGGGAAAAAGTAAAGAGAAACCCGTAATTTACGATGTCTACCCTCTAATGTCTACTTTCTATAATTTATTTCTTATTGTAGATTGAATTTTCTGGAATTTTATTGCATCTTTCCGTACAGCGAGACTTGTCCAAATGTGATTTAATATACACCAAGATAAAGTTAAAAAAAACTTGAAATTAGAAAATCACACATCCTAATCAGTTAAAATCAATTTGGAATCAATCAATTCCATTTGAATCTCATCCATTACTTTCACATTATTTCCAAATGGTGCAATATTCCTGTAAACGCTATTTAGTGTTAACAAGAATTGATACCTAAGTATTTCCAAGCTACATCATATAATAAAGGTGGCTATACATCATTCTAATAAAATTATAAATCTAATATAAATATTTTGTTTTTTTTTTATTTTAAAGGTATATCCACTTATTTATCTCTCTCTATATATAATTTATTTATCAATTAAATATAATCTATAAAAGAAAAAAAACTTTGCATTCAGAACTATGCATATTATTTGAAAAAATGTGTAAAACAGATATAAACATGCATTAATTGAAAATTTCAGATTAAAATTTTAACTATAATTTCGACGAAAAACTTAATTCTTTCAGAACATTTAATATACGTAGTGAGTGAATGTAGAGAACACTATATTCTACTCTTATCTCGATCATAAAATTGAAAAGGTCTCGAAATAAAAAAGGGATTTTAATGACTGTTATTTTACTACCAAGAAGACCGTGAAGAAACATTTAGTACATTCCTTTTACACCCACTTCACAATAAAGAACAGTATATTTCTTGTGTTTCCTATTTAGTTTTAAGTGTTCAGTTTATCTAAAGCTGATAACTGTTAGTACGGATGAATTATTAGTAACAATTTGAGATATTTGTTCAATTGCTATTGTACAAAAGACTAGTCCATCTGAAATAAATAATCCAAGAACATTTCAAATAAAATCGGAACACAAGTTGTAAATTTTAGTATTGACATTTTGGTTTGCCATTATTATTTCATCTAATATGAGAGAAAAATTGCAGTTCATACATTTATTGCTTTGAAAATTTAGTTTTGTTTAATAAGTATTGCTTTAACTGTCAATAGTAATTTATGTGTTTTAAATTGAAATCTTTGCAAAAATGAGCTTTTTTTATATAGAACAGAATGGTAGAATTTCAAAACCTACTATTCTTTTTACCAATCCTTCACATCAAGTACATGAATTATTTTTATGATAGTTTTGAAAATATTTTTAGTTTAAATCATTGGCTGACCCGGGATTCGAACTCACCACCTTCTGGTAACAAGAACGACGCCTTAACCAACCACTCCTTCACGGCCTAAAACTATTGTAAATGACAAATGGTATTAAATGAATATTGTTGAATGACAAATGTGGATTTAAAATCTAAAATTGAATGCATGGACATTTTGAAAATGTTTTATGATTTTTAGTATATAGAGTTAAGTGTGTCATCATTTGTCACAATACGTCAACAAGCACTTTTATTTCCATATATCAGATAACTGGAATAAAAAATTTCGCTTAAATATTTTTCTTGATTTTTCTTCAATCTCATAATAATGACTAATTTCAATTAACCAGTAAATCTTAGCTGATTCTAATGAATGCCATTTTTAATTATAAATATTCTGTTGAATGCAAATTTTCCAACACAGTCCTAGAAATTTCCTTATTTACTGTTTTGTACTATATCAGACATAAATTATTTTATCTAAACATTTAATATATTCGGAAGAAGCTAGGATAATTTTATTAGAACAATTTATTTAAAATTAACTAAGTTTAATTATTCTCTCGAACATTAAAATAGGGAACACATATTATATGAGAAATTGGTCTCTAAAATAGTTTATACAAGAACGGAAAACTATGACTGTGGATAACATTATACAAAGAATTACGAAATAAGCTATTTCATACATCTAGGAATGCTTCCAAGGAAACAAAATGAACAAAGAACTGAAGAATAAACCTCTACTTTAGTTGAAATAGAGGCGTAACAATATAATGTACCATGGAGAAAAGGATTACTTTCTGAAAATTGGTTTGCTGGATCAAGATCGCAAATACTGAGGATTTGGTAACAATTGGAAAACAGCAGAGTACCGAAGAATCTTTTAGGTGTAACTTAGTCAGTTTTTGATTTTCTGGAAGTAGAATTTCGTTTACCATTCTTCTATTTTGCACTTTTACACACATATTAACATAAACTCCATGCATATCTGCACATATATGCACGTTATTAATTTTATCTACTTCAAACTTGAATATACTTTTAGAAGAATTTTTAA
Source organism: Latrodectus geometricus (assembly GCA_026290005.1). Classification (NCBI taxonomy): domain Eukaryota; kingdom Metazoa; phylum Arthropoda; class Arachnida; order Araneae; family Theridiidae; genus Latrodectus; species Latrodectus geometricus. Next base: position 22,009 of record JAPDSC010003367.1, read on the forward strand.
TTTTCTATAAATAATATGCAATTTTCTTCATATCTTCTTGTGCGTCAATTACAATGACACAAATGAAAAAATCTCCAGTTAACATATATAACAGTATTTATCATGCAAAATATAAAATTTAAACATATATTATATCAAAATTTGAATATTGTAACTCAATTGGATAGGAATTGTTGAATATATATATATATATATATATATATATATAATTACATTAACTTCGGAGCAAATTATTGCATTATATTAACATGTGCTAGCTGTAAACACAGTTTTGCTTTCAGAGTATAATTTAACTTAGAATTGCGCTCTAGAGAATTGTTGTATATTGTCACAAATTCCATAATTAAATTTAATTGAACTTGCCCTTGGTTAAGTAATACACCTTATGAGAAATTTCCTTGAACCGTAATTTTCACCATACGAAGCAATTAATTGCTGTGAGAAATATATTTAAGAAGGTATTTATAATTTATAGCATGCGTAAAGCTATAAAAATTTGCAGTTTTCTGAATTAGTATTTAATGTATTTAAAGTCCATAAACCAATTGTGTAATTTAGTCACTTGTTACATAAACCTGTTTTATTAACTCTATATTGCATTAATGATATTGATGAATATTCAGAATTTCTGAACGCCTACTATTAAATTCAATAATAATGCATTATACTTTAGGCCTCAGAATTATAAACTACTTAAAAGAAATTTTCCATATTAAAAAGCAATATATTATTACTGAAAAGTATTGAATAGTTATTTTTGTATTTTAACTACTAAACGAAGGTTTTTTTAATAACTTAAAGGATTGGGAAGATATATTTAAAAATATAGGTCTAAATCTTAGCTGGTTTATTAAATACGCAATTGTTTTTGCATTTTTATTATTACTTTATCATTCGGTGAAATGAATTGTATTCTGGTATTAAATATCTTTGTTAAATTGAATATATTTAATATCTGCCATGAGTAAACTGATCTTGATAATATGATTCTTACCATTTTTATATTTCATCTTTTAAAATCTTATAGATTGAAGTGATGATAATAAGTGAATATATTTTTGACAATTGGAAGTCAAAGAATGCAATAAGTCACTATATTAACCATTTAAAAATATCCCTTTTAGATAAAGTAATTAAAATGAACTCTGTTTTAGAATTTTCCTATTTCTGCACAATTTTACAAAAAATTCAGAAAATTTGAGTTTAAATATGAAAATTTACAATAAATTATCAGGTAATCTGATATTATACTTTTAGATGTATAAATGATTTTTTAATGCTAATTTTTATAAACAAGTTAAGTAGTGATTATTTATTAGAAGGAGGATTTCTCAAGAGTCTTCAATTAAGTAAATAAAAAACACTTTTTGCCATTTCTCTCGTAAAGTGTATTTTATGATAATTTTTGATTTAAATAAATATACGCATTGAACACACTCTATAAATTTAATATAAAACTTAAAGCATATTTCGTGCTACTTTTCTGTTGAAATGCAAATAATTTTTATTTACTGCATTATGTTTAATAGATTGTACCTAAAATTGTTGTCCATATTATGTTATTACATGGTAAATGTGCAGCGTATAGGATAAAGTATTTATGAGTCATGAAATCAATTAAGTCATAGTCGTACAAATATTTATAAATGGTGAAATAATGATCTTAAATATGGATTTATATACATTTCAAATTTATTTTAATACCGAATCTAAAAGAATATATTTTCTACATTTAATGTGTTTATGCTGTTTTCTCAATTTCTATTTTATTAGTCTTTGTGTTAGTAAAAAATTCATTGCATTATATTTAAAATTTACAACATTGTACTTATAAGAATACGAAATTCTAAGATAGCTGCAAAAGCTCTACTATGCCCAAACACAGGAAAGCAGTATTCATTTAACTTTGTACTAGCTTAATTGACAAATTTTTCTGTAATTTACAACAATATTTCCTATATTAGACTTGCAGAAGTATTTTCCAGGTCATATTTTTACTATCACAAATTCAGTGAAGGATAATGGAAAAATAACCTTCCAACGTATTGATACTATTCTTTTATATATCCTTATTAAATAGCTTTAAATTTATTTTTACTCTCTTTTGTTTTATAAGAAATGTTTTCAACAAATAAGTGATCTCTACTTTATACATTTTAAGCAAATAAAAATTAGAGATTTTTCAGCAGTTTTGTATATATGTGACGTTAATAAAATTCTATCAAGGTACTTTCTGCAAATTAGTAAATTGTAATGTTTAGGCAAAGAAGTTAATAACCTGAATAATAAATTCTTGATTCGCATTCTCAAATTCACTTTATTATTTGAGTTAAAATATGGAAAAAACATTTTTAATTGTTTGAAATATGGAATAATGTTTTTGTTTGAAGAACTTTGAACCAATATAAATAATACCAGATGTATTCGACGAAATATATTGATAATATGTGAAATAGATAAAAAAAAATTGCACTTGCTGTAGTCACAAAAACAGAATTTTTGTGTCAACCCATATGCATGTGGGAATTTTTTCTTTTTATGAAATTATAGAAGTTTTGAATATCATTGAAATATATTGCAAAGTATTGGTTGCATGAATGCAAATGGACAATATCTGATGTAATGATGAAATTTCATCAGATATTGTAAATATGTTTCTTATATACTTAATTTAGTAACATTTCAGTTTCAGAGAAGCCAGTGGATTATGACATTCTGTTGATTTCTTCAAAACTTTAAGCTTAAATGTATTTTTGCTCACAAGAGGTGCACATTTCTATAGTTCAGAAAACATATGTGTTAATTATTTGTTTCATGGCTACAAATTAATTTAACTTTGAAATAAATCATTTATAAACTTTTCTCTATATGACTATTAACTAAAAACTTATATATTTTTAAATTATGCCTTATATATATCTTTTATAATATAACGAAGACACATTTAAACATTCCCCATTGGTAAAATAATTAAGTTATAAACATAATAAATTTCACATGCTTTTTAAAGAGCACATGCAAATTAAGTTTTTATAGAATTGTATTGAACAACTCTTATTCATCATCAAAGTCAGTTATTTGATAACAGATTTATTCAGTTCTGTGTGTATTGTATTTTGTTTTTTTAATTTATTTATAAATATCCGTGAGTGTACCATTACAAATATTTTTTATTTCATTTTAATTGATTCTATAAGGTATTTTAATATCATACAATTTTTATAAGTATTTCTATTGGACAAATTTGGAAAATATTTTTCAAATCGTAACACCGTAAATGGAACCAGGTGGTGCTGCCATTTATGAGCCAAAGTCGTACTTCCACCTTCATATGGTTTGCTCTGTTCAAACATCGAATAAGCGCTTTCTGACTTCATTCGCCCAGTCTCTGGAGGACAGGTTTGGCTTCGCTAAGTGTCATAAGTAACAGTTTGAGGCAATTAATGTTATTATGTAAATTTTAAAACTTGTTAAACGAAATAAAAACTAGAAAGAATAGTATTTTCAAGTTTAATCATAAGTAAAATTTTATTTATGAATTAAAATACGTGATTTGAAAAGTGGTTAAACTTCAGATTTGTAATAGCAACAAACTTGTAGTTGTTTCTTTGGTTGGATTTTTAATGTAGTACTTTGCGGGCATAACGTTTAAATATTAGCTGTTTTTCATATCACTAATATAGCGGTTACGGAAACCATATTTAAAATTCTAAAATGTCATAAATTTCACTTAAGAGAACGATAAAGTTTGTTGTCATAACATAAACTAAATTAAATTCCGTATCTATTGTTTCAGTTTGAAAATGTTAGGAACCTGATTTGTATTTCTTTTAACTTAGGACTTCGGAGTTTTGAGAAAAAGTTAAAATATGAGTGAGAGAAAAAAGAGATTCCTGTTAATAACTGTATTACTTACAAGTACAATCTGTCAATGCATGAATGAATGGCCACATCTAAATAAAAACACTCAAAAGAATCAAAACATAGCACGAAAGTATTCGAAATGAGAATTCTTGCAGTCTCTAATTTTCTCCTAAAGCTTCCTCCTATATGGAAACAAAAGTAGATCATTAATAGCAATCTCATGATGATTTCATTCATTACGCAGTGTAAAAAGCAATAAAGTTCCTTCCTAAAAAATACTTCATTTTAAGACTCCTATTGCTTAGGTGAAATGGTTTTTAGATATTTTTTAAATACTTTACCTCACGTCATATGTGAAAACCTTTTGAACATAACTTAATAGAGAACAGAATTGTAGTTTTGTAAAGCAGTAAACTTTAATTACTGAAAAATCATAGGTTTTAGTACGCACAGTATACATCAGAAATTAGATTTACATTGATAATTAATAAAACATATATATTAGTTTGGGGAAAAAGAAATCCATTACTTTCACGTGAACTTTATGTAACTTCTTTTGGATTCACTTTGTAAAAAGTTTTAAAACAGCTTTCATGTAGATTTTTAATTCTTGCGCGTTAAGACTGCTGACATGCGGTTAACTTCGATAATTTTTGATATTTTATAGGCATTCTCGACGATGTTGTATCCATGCGAGGTGCATCTTTAGCGTCCAAAAACTAAACGGAATCTACGAAACCAAAATTATGTGTAACTAGTAGTTACAGTCATATATACGACGATAAACACCTTTCACAATTTTAGCCACCTGGTTAGCATTTTCGCTATTATAAAAGAAAAACTAAAATGTATCGAATTTTCTGTTTGTTGTCTTCTATTTTTAAAACCTTGTACTCATAACTGAATTAATCAAACAAAAAACCACAAGAGGATATTTTAGTGTCAAATGTCACCTTTCCAACGAGCATAAATCTGAAATTGTTTGATGGATACCTCACGAGATATCGATCACTACAGACGTCTACCGGAAAAATAATGGATTAATTTTTCCTTCAACCTAATATACTGTTTTTTTTTTTATTGTGAAACTATATGCATAGAGACAAACCAAACTAAAAGTCACATTCAGATGTATATCATATTCAAGTAACACAAATATTATTTTAGTGAAATGCATTAATAAAATAATACTTTTAAGTTTAAATATAGTTGAATTCTCAGATTTTAAATTTAACAAAATTGTTTACAGAATTAAGTAGTTTAGAAAAAATGTTATAGGTCATTCATTAAAATATAACTATTAATGAAGTTGTGATTTTTTTGATCATCTTTCCGTGAATAACCAGTGTAAATTGTTTACAGAAAATATTCTTGGCTTAAATGTTTTTTTCAAATTGATTATGTATTTTTTCATTTCATTTACGCTAAAAATTAATCACGATTATACACAAATACCGGCGATTATTCATAATCATAAATAAACATAAAAAAATTTGTTAGATTATTGAATATTTACCCCTTTTACTGGTATGTTTATAAAACTCCCAATCTGCATAATGAATGAAATAAATTTAATATAAATCATACATTAGAAGAAAGTTCAGTTATAGTAACTAGTAAACTTTCCTAGTAACTAGTAATAGTAAACTTTTCATTCTTAAGAATTTGAACAATATGAATTTGAATAAAACTTGTAATAATATTTCAATTCACATGATTGTGGAACTTTTTTTTTCTAATTTCTAATTCAGTAGATCAGATATATTGGATAATAAGATCAGGAAACCAAATTATTAGAAATTGTAGGAGGATTTATTTATATTTACTTTTAAGTTTAATTATTTAGACTATACCAATTTAAATTGAGTTTCCTGATTTATTTCTTAATAAAAAAATGTTTACCAGATTTGCACACTCCCTTGAAAACACATAGTATTAACTATGTGTAAACTATCTCTGATACATAGTATTAACTATCTCTGTTTTCAGAAAGATTAATTTCCAACACAATCTCGATATTACTTGGTTCTATTGTTACGACACTGCTCTTTTTTTTTTTTTTTTTTTTTTTGCATTCGTTGGCTTATTAGACTCGTCCTACGTTATAAATGGATTCCAAACAACATTCAAAACCAAAGTTACAAACAATCAAACCCACTTGCCGCTTGACTAAAGGCTAAAGGGATAAGTTTTTGGTTGCCAGACCAGTCAACCAAACTTCAAGTCACGCTTCTGGACGTTGAAAAATTTCAAGTAATAGGAAACTTTTCAAAAACTGAATTGATTTCTTGTACAACTTGTTATCATTTTCTTTATAAAAGATAAGTGTCATCAATTTGAATCCCTTATATATCATCGTTTATAGATTTAGTAAATCGCTTCTTGATTTGCATACATGTCGTACGTATTCAAACCTTGATTTTGACTTTAAAACTTAAATTTCTTGTGTGAAATCTTTTTTCTTACATTTTCATCATCTATTTTTTTAAATAGAACTTTCTTTGGAAATCCTGATAAGTATAAAAGTTGAATAGATTTAAAAATTTACTAACGACATTATCTACTGTTGGTATTGAAACATTTTGATTCGCATCTATAATTTTATGTTTTTTCAGACTACAGGGATAAATTTGTTTCGTCTCTTTTTAATTCAAACTTTAAGCATTTGCTGAACTGACACTGGCTAACTCTGTAATAAAAGTGATCTAGGATTTCTACGCTAATGGAATTACCGGCAAGATCCTGAATAGATCGTAATAAATGTGAAGGTCTCTTATCACAAAGATTTAAATATTTTATTAGCCTTTTTTAACTAGCAATTTCGGAGTCTGTACATTTCTAAGTTTTTATTTGTATTTAATTTTATTATACACTTTTTTAAATTATTCACTTTTTAACAGTTTCGTTTTATTAATAGCTGACTGCTGCCGTATAACAACGGAGACCGTCTAGCTGTGGCAGTACGCAGTCGTGATTAGTTTCGTCAGTATTACTTTCAAATGCTAGAAATTGTGATTCTAACTTAGTAAACCATATTTCTGGATTAGTGTGCCAAAAAGGGGTTCTTTAAGTCAATGGTAGCTACCTCAATAGCTTTAATAAATTAAGTGTTTTCAATCATTTTTTATAAGCGAGTCAAACAGCAAAATTGCAAATGCCTACATAAATTTTACTAATGCAAGTTAAATCAAAAGTTCGCAGCAGGAAGTTCACAGTAAAGTATAATAGATTTTCTTATGAAAACATTTGAGAACACAGAAAATTATTTCTTCTACAAACCATAATGTGCTAATATATAGTAATAACAGATAAACTTACAAAATGCCAGTTAACACCAAGCTTCGAACTTTTATAAGTGTATCTCTTCCAAGATGTCCACTTTTAGTTTGTAAAGCTTGAGGAGAAAAAAAACACACTTAATTAAATTAATTAACATTGAGAACAATTTAAGTGATCAAATTGACAATCGGCATACCGATTTCGATTTACAAAACATTGATATACAGTTATAGTTAATTATTTAAGCAATACTCGTTGCCACAAATCAATATATCCAAAAATTAAATACAAAGTTAAAGTTAATGGTGAATGCACGCCAATCTGGATGCTTGCTGGTTCACTATAATGCACTAAAATTTTATAACTTTTTCATTGTTTGTTCAGTTTGCTTATCTGTATGACTATTGTCATGTCGTATGCCGATGCTATGAGACACAGGTTCTTAGGCTGTTATTGTAGATCTCTGTTAATGTCACATTCGCATGACTTCAGTAGTATTTCTAGTACGGTTATAAAACTGTTGTTATAACTCATGAATCACATTTATCAAATAATCATGGTGCTAAAAACAGAATATCCAAATAACAGAATATTACTGGTGAGACAGCAATGATATACTTAAGCTTTGTTGTTTTTCCATTGATTTTCAAAGAAATGAACTGAAGATCCTTAGATTAATTTTTTTCTAGACCACTTTAAAAGTTTAAAGAAATTAAGGTGCAAAACAATTCAACCGACATACAGTTGTAAAAGTTATGAATAAAATTTCTACTGCCTTATGTATCTGATAATTAAATTTCATAAAATAACTGGCTCAAAAAGAAAAGATACAATATCTATATGACTGTAAATAAGATCAATAATTTTGCATGATGAGCTTTTTGTGGAATTGCGTAATTTATTGGAAAAGTCCGTCAGAATCATCCGTCAGAAATAAATCATCAAAAATATTTTTTATGAATTTCGTGGTAATAATAAAGAAGATAACTATAAGGAAATAGTGAGTGCTTTCCTGACTTGATACAATGGAACAAGAAGTAATTGACTTAAAAAATCATATTTTAAAATTCCTTTTAGATTTCTTACAACAAATCGTGGGGCTGTCTCGTATGGGAATTCTTAGCGTTCTCATCAGCAGGTTGCAACCATAGCTATGGAATAGAGGTATCAAGACAAAGTTAGTCCTAATATCCGGGTTGACTACTGCTGTACTGTGACAAGCTACACCACTAATGTTAAATATAACAGAAAACCGAAATATAAAACTTTTTAAGTAAGCTAGACTTAACTGAACATTTATTATTAAATGTTTCATAAGTATTAACTCCTTTAGAGCTATAAAAATAGGTTACAAAAAGTCTTGCGTGATTAAGGCAAGGATGGCAAAGAAAAAATGTTATTAAGAATATGTTTATTTAGTCTTTAGAAATTTCTTTTGTGGACCAATAAGTGTAATAGGAAAAATAATGTTTTATTTGAAATTAAACTGATTTTTATATTAGACATTAAGTGGTGTCAATATTTAACATTTTTAATTAATATAAAGATTACTAATTACATTGATGAAAATAAAACATTGAACTTAGAAACCAAATTTAATTCTAAAATAATCACTTTAAAGATTAAATTAATGCATAAATTATAAATTTAAATGTAAATTATTCATTTGTATATTAATATAGTTCAAAATAATTGTTGATTATGAATAAAAATTATCGTTTTGTTTTTATCAAAAGGAGAATGTAAAATTGAGATGTTTTCTTTTGTTAACAGTTATTAGCTTTAATGCACTAGAATGATTTTTGCTAATTTTTCTTAAAATTGGCCTATATAAATAAAATATATCCTAATGATACAATATATCAAATATACAGATGATTGTTGGGATTTTTACAATTATTTAGAATTACTTTTTAAGTGTGATTACATTAATTCTAATATGATTTTTTTTAAATTATATAAAATAATTAAAGAAATTATATAAATATTTGGTTTCAAACAGATTAATAGTTCGATTAAATATTTAAATAGTGTAATTTAACTGTTTTAATAAATTTTAATATTTTTTATAAAAATAATATACTGTTCTACACTCTATACACTTATTTCTTGCCTTGTATAAAATTAGAATAAATCCTTCCTGACTTATGAATAAATTCAACATCATCTCTAGCAATGTATAAACAAACAATTGAAAATTAGTGTTAATTCCAAAATTAGTGTTCAACATTTTGTATACTATTGCACATATTCTCAATTTCAAATATATTCTTTATTATTTGTATCATGCAGAATAATATTGTTATATAAACTTTGCAATCTTTTCAGCATTTTCCTGTTCAAGTTTCTGCTACAATTGGACTAATTTATACCTTTTAGCAAATTTCATCTTGTAATATAGAATGTATACTGGAACTTCCGTTGTCATCTTCAGTTGTTGAATGTCTATTCTAAGAAGAAAAGTGAGACATGGAAAGTTCATATAATACCCTTCAATATTTCATAGAAAATTTCAAAAAATCTAATTAAAATAATAATAATAATATTGTGTCATCAATGTAGAAATATGATTAAGTTTACATTATTTGGCTATTAGAAGTGGAAATATATTTTTAAGAATTGTTATTCTACAATTATGATATTTGAAAGCTAAAAATGTAATTAGCGATTTTCTTTTTTAACAAGAAAAGTTATTTGGTGCACAAAAAATTTAGTAAAACTTGTTTATAAATGTACATGGTCTTTATGATAAAAACCTTATAATCACAACATTTTTTATAGATTAAAGGCCTTTTAAAAAATTACATTACTTTATGAATAAAATATGTTATAAAAATGCATCTAAAATGTTTTGAAGTCAAACATCGAAATATTAAAACAAGTATCAATTCTTAAAAGATTTTAATAAAGGAAGACCTCAGTTTAGAAACACTTCTATTCTCAATACTTTATAAATATACAGTACTTTTAAAAATTTCATCTTCAAAAATACAAAATGCTTTTCAAAAAATATGAGAATAAGAAAGACATAAGTTTTAGTTTTTTTCCTTGGCCGATAAGGTTTGCCCAAATTTCTATCTGATCTTTATAAGTGCATTTCAACATCACGCTGCAGGGAACATTGAGTAAAATGCGACTACTTTTGAGAAAGAAATGGAGAGAAAAGAAAAGTATTAATGTCTTTCACAAGGATTGAGAGTGATATTTTTCTGCTGTAGAAGGAAAGAGAGAAAATTGCATTTTGTAAAAGCTTTACAGTTGATCCTTAATAGTACTTTCAAGGGCAGGCACAATTTTTATTTTTTAGTTTTTTTCTCTTCAAGTTAGTACTTAATGCAACTAAGCAACGCTTTTTTGGACAATACGTATCACAATTTTTTTTATTTAAATATAATAACATTTAAAATGTGTAGGTGTAAATATTAAGCAAATAAATAACTTAATTAAAATTAAAGATATATTTCTTGAAAATTTCTAAAATTCTATTAATAATTAACTAAAAAAGTTTTGAATTATCTAGAGTTGTTTCATTAGATATATACACCCTTTTTTAAAATGAATAATACTTTTAAATGAACCCGTAATAACATCACATCTTAAGATAATAATTAAAGATTTTAAGTATTTTATAAATATTTACAATTATTATACCTATAATCTTAAAATAAAGAATGCTTGATGAGGATTATGAGAAGTTAAGTTAATTCAATATATGTTTCCAGTTACTTCATAAAAATGAGTTTGCATTTTCTGACAAATATTTATTTTGAGTGCTATAGAGATATTTATAGGTTTATTATCAAATTATACCATAAACAATCAAATGTGCTTTTAATTTAAATATAAGTCATTAATTTGTTCAAAATCATTATTTAAATTTTTTAAAGATTTTTCATTTGAAAATCAATGGATTTTATGTTAATTTTTTTAGAAAAGATAATATTTTCATAATAAATAGTCACTTTGTATGAATAATTTTTAAAAAATCCGTGTGTATTTTAGACAAGCAAAGGCTAGTGTAAAATCATTTTCATTAAAATGTAGAATTTTTTAAATAATTGAAATAAATTAATTTCATGAATAGCTGTTCAAATTATTAATAATTATAATTGTAAAAATGAAAAAAAAAAACATATAATTTCAGGCAATTGAATAAAAAATATCAGAGAAAGATCTCTTATTTTTTAAAATATACCAACTTTTATGTCGTTGAAAAACTATAATAAGCAATTAATTTAAAAAATAATTTAATATAGATTTGAAAGCATATTATCTTAAAATAAAATGAATCTACTTTTGTATTTTCAATTTAATAATCGCTCAACATATAACTTGAATAAAAGGAACTGTTATGACACAACCAAATTTAATTATTATGTAAAATAGTTCTTGTCGCATTAGATAATAATTTAGGTATTTATACAAAACTTTTAATATCAGTCAATAATGACCATAAATTCATATATCACTGCATATTTAAAAGCAAACTTACCTAAATATTATTAAATATCTTTCTCAGATATCTCAATTAATTAAAAGAGTTATGGCATAGAAATTTATTTTTTATGAAATGAATAATTAAAATACATGTGTTACTGAATCATAAGACACACATTGACATTAATTAAGAAAACCTTACAACTGAAGAACATGATATGAAACGTATTTTATTTGTTGTTGAATTTTATAAAACTTTATAATATTTTACTGTTAAACATAGCATATTAATCATAATTTAATTTTTACTATAAAATATTTATAAATGTATACTGTCAATCTTTAAAAATAATTGAATCCATGTAAAGAAGTACTCACTTTATTTTTTAAACGTTAATGTATACGTCAATATAATTTTAAATGTTTTTGGAAAAAGAAAACAGGGTTACTTAATTACTTGATTTCTTAATAACTATTCTATCAATTGATGACATGTATAATAGTTCTGAGATAATTAATGGTTTTTAAATTTAAAAAAAAATATTCATGTCTTCATAGATTACACTATTTACTATTTACACAAAAATCATTATATCATTTGGGATGACAAATAGACTTCACACTCCACTATGTCTTAAAAACTGAGCAAAAATAAAATTAAAAACTGAGCACAATTGTTTTTATAGAACTGTTTTACAGAATTACATATGTTTCTTTCAAATTCACTATCAATAAAACTTATAATTAATTCGTATGCTTTTATAAATTTAAAGATATTAATTATAAATACGAAATCTATTATAAAACATCGATATAATTTATATAATACATAACATATAATAAATGAAGACTGATAAAACGTTATTGCAAATATAAACATGTAATCTAAGTTAAAAAATTTCATATTTTTTAATAAAATTTTATTTGAATATAGTTTGATTTTTATCCTAAAGGAACAATGAAACACAATTCATTAAAATTTTATTTATCATTAATGTATGTATGCATATATTTATTTTTCAGGATTATGATTCGTTCTCTTATAGAATTTTTCTTTTATTTATTTAAAATTTGAACTGAGAAACACATTTGTTGATGATTGTGAATTAAGAATGTATGCCAATGAGTCATAGTGATGTTATTGAAGTTAACGATTCATTTTGTTTTAAAACTGAATAGTTTGGAAGAAGTTAGGTGTATAAAAAGAGACAAGAAAATACTTATTTCTAATATTAAATACGAGTCTTGCAGATATGTTATAAAATATTTCAATTTAAATTGAAAATTCGATTATAAGTTAAAATTGGTCCCAAAATAGAAAATGCCATTTGCTCTTAAATTATTAAAGGATAAAATAGATATATTAAACAATTAATAAATACAATATTTTCACAGATAAAACAAACAACAGTATTTAATTGTAATTATTCATGTTGTAAATTATGATAAAGCGGATTAAGATTAATATTCCATACAAGCTATTATAAAAACTCGATTTCAATAGATTTTTTACCAGAGAATAAAAAAAATTCAATGTTACTTAGAGCAAAATGCGAAGATTCTAGTTTCTCTGAATTTAGTAATGATAAAATTTAAATTTGTGAAAAAAAGCATTTAAAATGTCGATGTTTCTGTATAATTTACATCATTATGTTCTGTATAAATGTGCTTGAAATATATAAGAAATCATAGTAAATATTGAATTAAATTTATCCAGTGTTAATGGTGTATTATAATATGTAAGTCATGTATTTATTTGATCATGACTTTTAATATTATTAATTTCAAATTAATTTAATATGACTTAATTAGGCTGTTTAAATAGTAATACGTTTTGCTAGTAATTCGATTACTTTACATTATCTAAAATATAGTTGCGAATATATATGAATCAAATCTTTTTAAAAATTTTATTTCCAATTGAAAAACAATGTACAACTGATTTGTAATAAAATATTTATTTCAAGTCTCTCCCTTTATATGTACTACATTAAAGATAATAAAAAAAATTAAATACTAATATTATTATTATTCTGCAAAACTTTTGATATTATCATTTCGCAACATATTTGAAAATATTCGTATTTTAAAGTAAACAAAAAAAATCCATCCATATAAAATATATCCTTTACTAGTTTCAAAATATTATGACATAAAAGGAAAATAGTAAAAAAAAATAAATGCGAACATATCAAAGAAAAATAAACTTCTTTAGGAATAAGGAATAAAATTTGTCTGAGATTTCTTGCCATGAATTTTATTCCTTCGTTGGAACCTAAAGGGTGGTTTTCAAATATATGTGCATTCGTATGCAAATAATAGTTGCAATCTTACGAATGTGTTTGAGAGTCGCAGATAATAGGAAAATATTCAGAAGCACGTCTTGAATTTCTGGGAACAAGAAAAATGTAAGCAAAAATATTTGAAGGACCCACTAACAGAGCCATTAGGAGTATGCTAATAATAAAAACTCTATAAACATTTTTCCGTACTGCCTTAGTACAAAGGTATCACATTTTTTTTATTCAAAAGTTATAAAATGAACTCTAAGGAACTAGAAAATTTATCGTAGAAGACGGATTGGGAAGAACATAAATGTTTAATGATACCTGTAAAAAAACATATTTTTCAGATTTATTTCACAATGGCTAAAATGATATTTTTGAAATACTTTTTGCTTGCATTACAAAATGATTACAAAACATATGGAGCAAAATAAATTTAAAATGGTTCATCTTAAAAAAAATAAGTAATCAAGAAAATTTTGTGCCAATGTAGGTATTAATGTAGGTACTTAAACCAATGTAGGTATTAATATTGTTATTATTATGATATTAATATTATTCCATCATAACATAAGGCTCATTCAAAAATTTGTAAATGAAAATGGCAACATTAACATTTTGATGCTATGTATTCTTACCATTTTTTTTAGATATTATCATACATTTTTATGATTTTTAATCGTTCTATTTAAGAGAAAACTTATTTGTAACCATAAAAATTGAAGCCTTTTGATATATTAACGCCAAATTTTCTGCTATTGCAATTTTCTTATATTAACAAACATGTAATCACACATAGAAATTAAATGTGTCCGAAATAATATTTTCTAGTGAAAAGAAAATCAAATAATATTTAACCAAAACAAAATAATAAATTAAAAAACTTAGCAAAATAATATTTGATCTAACAAAACGACTAGAAATATGACTATGTAATTTACAAAATTTTGAACTAAACAATAGTAGAAACACAATAGTATTAAGAGAAACAATTACTTTTTTAGCTCAAAAAACTTATATCAGGCAAATTAGAATTTTGTGTAAAATATATTTGTCATTAATATGCATATATTTATGCATAAAATTAGATTGATTTTTTATATTAATTTTATTTCAGGTAATAAGCATATAAATATTCCACTTTAATATAAATTACATTAATATTGAATATATTACCAGGTTTTTTGGTTAGTTAGTTGGTTGGTTGGGTTTTATGGCGCAAGGTCCAAAAGGACAAGCTGCGCAAAGAAATTAAATTTTAAAGAAATATTTTACTAAGAAAACCCAGACTCAACATTAAAAGATTAAAATACGAAAATAAATGTATATATTTCTTAATATCTAAATTAAGTAATATGAAAGGAGAAATAAAATTTATAAAATCAAATTCAAAGCTTAAATGAAATAAAAATAAAAAACAATAGTCTTTAAAAAGGCAAAAATGTTTCTGTGGGGTGGCTGCTCCACTAAATTATATAGATGTAAAATGTCAGTATGAGAAAATATAAAACGGCAAACGTTAAATCAGGACATGAGATTAAAATATGAAATACAGTGTATGGTTCATCACACGTTTCTCACCATGGATTCAATTCATTTAGAATATATTACCAGATTTATATTGATAATTATGTTTTTTTTCTTTTTTATTCTACATGATTTTCAACTAACTTAAGTTAACAAACATCGGGTATAATTTTTTTTCAAATTCATTTCCAAAATTATTGTACAAATGCTTATCGTAATTCCATTTTTAACTTCTCTATTAACCTAGAATCATTTTCTATATTAAGTTTCCTTTATTGCTACGTAAACTATGAGGATTTTCTTCCGAATAATTTTATTAAAAAACATATTAATTTATATTTTTATAAAATTAATGCCATCAATGAAAAAAAAAAATTAATGATATAAACCATATGAAATATTAAGTTTAAATTTCAATTCATTTTAATATGTAGGGATTATTTTTTAAAATTTTTGAATACAATGATTGTTTTGAATAATACCCCTAGTTCCTGCTATAATTTTAAGTACCAGTTAGTTTCTAGAAAGTTAATGAATAGATCAAAGGTTTCTGTATGTAACAAATTAGATATGTAACAAAATATATTATTATTTACATTTTTGTATTTATATTGTTTTTTAATGTTTTATTAAAGGTTAAAAATATCTGACATTCTTCATTTACATTTTTCCAACAGTTACATATTTAAAAATATTTTGTGCTTTTTCATTTTAATTTTTATAATATAGTTATGAGTTTAGATAACAGAATATAATATTTTATCTTATAAAATTATTTACTTTAAACATATAATAAATTGCAAAATTTTGCACATTAATTTCTTACATAGGATATTACGAAATATGTTTATTAATATGCAAAAAAATTAATAATATCTACAATGATTTTTACACAATTCTTTCAAAATAAACATTATAATCACATGAAACAATAAAAATTTAATCAAACACATTTGGAATTATCTTAAATGGAAAGGAAATGATTTTATGTAGGACTATTAAGTAAACAGTAATTAATGAGCTCGGTAGATTTAAACAGAATATGTCTTTAAATTAATTGAAAAATGTTAAACATAATTTTAATACAAAATCAAATATATGAACAATACTGTATTAATTTGTTTACAAACAATGCCTTACATAACGAAACTACATTACATAAATTGTTTCCTAATATGTAGATATTACCTTTTCCGTAACACATTTTAAGGTGTAGAATCCAAATTTGATTGCATTTTTATACATTTAATATTAATTTCATAAAAGTTGAATATTTAAAACTATTTTCTGTAGTTCAAATTTTACTTGATTATTTACTATCTAATTTAAAGGTTATTTAAAATAAAGCCTCTAGATGCTGATTTCAACTAAAAAAAATCTTAATGGGACAGAAAATTAAATAGTAATATAATTTGTATTAAAACTTTACATAAAAGTATTTTATATAATCGAGTTATAGAAAATCGATCAAATTGTGTTATAAATTCTCTTTCAACTATAATTAAAACTGAATAGGAAAGTTTCAATAATAAATACATAAATCTAATTAATTCAAATACTTAATTTTTACTATTATACTGTATTTTAATTTCAAGAATCAATTGTTCAATGATATTTAATAAATTAATTAAAATAGTTCGAGAATTAATTTTTATTTATATGATAAATGTAATAATCAACATAAATTATAAATGCATTTTTCTGTGATAAAAGTAAACGAATATATCATTTAATAATGTATTGTCTAAATTAAAATCATTTTATCATTAACTTGAAAGAATATAATTCCATTAGTTTGTTTACTACTCTAATTAATTATGCTGCATACAAATTAAAAATTTAGTATCTTGAACCTTATTTATTTGAAAATGAAGTTTTGAACTCCATTCATTTCAATCAAAATGAAAAGTTTAAGCAAATGCATGTAAAGACATATTTTTCAGAGAAAATCTCCAAAGATTAAAACTCATTAATTTATCTTATTTATTGTTTCAATAATTCTCTAGTCAAGCAATTATTCTCTGATATATATTCATAAGTTGAATTCAGTGAGCAGAATCAAGACAAAATGAAATAAAATTTAACATTCATTGAGGTAAAATTTCAAATGTATAATAAGCATCTGATTTTAAACTGAATGCATTGCTCTTTGGTTTAATACCTTACATATTTATAATCTAATTATTATGTTAATATTAAAATCACACAAGTTAAATATAATAGGTAATTCAAATTAAACATTTGTCCAATTTACTCAGTTGAGTATTGGTAAGAAAAGAGACAGTGTTTGCTTAAACATGAGTGTATATAATCCATCTTAATTTTCTTCCACGTATTTACATTTTAATGAATTTACTTTCAGTCAACAAATTTAGATAACATTTGTTATTCTGATTTTTAATAACATCAACATTTTAGTTCAGTCACTATTTTAAGTAT
This sequence comes from Latrodectus geometricus, assembly GCA_026290005.1. Lineage (NCBI taxonomy): Eukaryota > Metazoa > Arthropoda > Arachnida > Araneae > Theridiidae > Latrodectus > Latrodectus geometricus. The sequence continues at coordinate 39,840 of JAPDSC010003367.1, forward strand.
AGTATTAATTATGAACATATCAAAGATATTTTCCTATATTAAAACAACTCTCTATATGTAGTAGTGTGAACAGGAATAAGAATCGTTTTAACGTGATGGCAACGTTATTTTGGATATTAACTGCAAAGTAAAATCCTTAGCAATTTGCATTTATCAAGGATACAAAAGTCTGTAATAATTCATGAAAATAGATATCTGCCTCTCCTTTGATATTCTAAGAAAACTGTAACTTTAATGATTTATTTTAGGAAGGGATGTTCACAATCTATGTACACTAGCTGAAAAAACATATTCCCTTACATTTTTTGGGGGGGTTTTATGCTTTAAAATACATTTAAAACTATAAAAAAAATTTATTTTCTTTTTTAATATACCTAATTTAATTTTATCCATTAAATTCCTTCAGGAAGATTGTCAATATATGTGAAAAAAATTAAGTCACTCTTAAATAAATGCTTGAAAGTTTACAGAGGTAGAGAGAAAAATATGTGATATAACATATAGTATTAAATGTCGAACACTTATATTTAGGGTATCTGATATTAGTTATAAGATATGGAAAAATAGATATATGCATTATATCATTGAAACGTTTTTCTATTTCCGAATAATACTTTTAAACAAGAACATATATATAATTACTTGCAAAAAATAATTCCATGTTTATATTTCATGTAAAATTTTATAGAGATGAAATATGCGACTTAACAATAAATTTAAAATACATATTTACAAATTCTTTAAGAAACTAGTCATATCCTTTATAAAAAAAGGAACTTTTTTAAATTTTCAATTTCATTTCCAATGATAAATAAGGAACAGAATTGAGATCGGTAATAAACGATTTTAGATTTTTGTTTCTTTATAGATGGAGATTTTCATTTAATAAGAATGGAATATTTCTGTGTCATTTTGTTATTTGAAGAACGAAAAAAAAACTTTATGGGAATTTCTCGATATAAGATGTATCTCATTCGGGGAATACTTTACTTTAAATATTTTAGGCTCATAACCATTTTGTGTTTCACTTTTAATTTTGCTATTGATTTTATTTTACACAAATTAACACATAGAAATTTTTCATTTAAACTTTATCAAAAAAGTTTATATCTAAATCATATAATACCATATAATGATTAAAAAAAATTTACAGCTTTCAATTTGATAACTCTGAAATGAACTTTTAGCATTAAAATGTAATTTTTATTAAATAAAAATAGTATGTGATGTTAAAACTATTTTCATAATTTCTGTTTCCTGAAATTTAAAACCTATATAAAAAATAGATATGAGAATGTACTTGCATAGTGTTTTCATTATAAATTTGTGTAAAATTATAAAATCAATTAAAATATCGATAATTAGCGTCTGGGACAGTCATAATAACAAATTATAAAGAAAACTACATTTTACCACATCTGAATTATAGAATTATTTATTTTTTACCATGAATTATGAATTTTATGAATGAGAATTCAGTGTAAGAAACGTTCATATATATATATATATATATATATATATATATATATATATATATATATATATATATAATTTTTATTTTAATAACATAATTTTATGAAACAACAAATTTGTTTTCTTATTAATAAATAATCAATTTTGACCGTACAAATACTTTTATTTCTAATAATCTAGCAAATCTGCCTCCATAATTTCACATATATTCAAATTTTGCTTAATTTTATCATTACAGTTTATAATTATAATATTAATTGCTTTATAAATAATTATTCATTCTTTTTAAATTTTATTTAAGGCCATACATTTTTGCTTCGAATGAAAGTTTGAAGAACATGTAAGTTCCTTTTTATTATATTTACAAAAATATTAATAAAGCTTACGTCATCACAATTTTTTTGCAATAAAATCCACTGATGACATGAGATTTTTTTAAGTCTTGAGAGTTTAGAAAAAAGTATTCTAATTCAAACATCCACGTTCCGGTATAATATATTGGAAGGAGTTACCGAAGAGAAATAATCATCTCATTTTCCACAAATGAGTTTTATTCGACTTCGCATGGAAATTTCTTTCTTTTTCTTTTACTGGGACCAATTTCGGAAGCTTATTTTGAACAGGGTTTCGAATTTCAACCATTTTGTTGAAACTTTCGCTAAAATTCTTTTCAATCGTAATGGGTATAGAGAAGATGGAATTATAAAACCGAAAGAAGAGACTGAGCCCATTACTTCCATTCCTAGAAGTCTGTAAACTAAGCTTTCTCTTCTACTTCATCCTATTAAAGAGGACCTATTCTTTTGCATACAGTATGCATGTATTATACAATTCAGACAGGCATACAAAGCGATTTTTAAAGTTAGGACAAACTTTTGAATAAATTTTACTATTTCACTTTACAATATATTCAATTAGTCAAAATATTCACTTAAATATAAATGTTTCTAAAATTGCACTTACAAATTCTGAATCTAATAGCACATTAAGAAAACATAATTTGTAATCTATACACTTATTTAATGGAAAACATATCATAATTTTATTTCATAATTTTAGAGATAATACATAATCAGAAACTGTATGAATGAAAATACCAAAGATTAAGATAATATAAAGACGATTACTTGAACATTTAATTATAATTGTTAACATATTCAAATTTATTTATGCTGTATTCATAATGATTTGTTTAATTCATATACTACTTCATTAATATGGCAATACAATGCATAATAATAAGAATTTAATTATTAAAAACTAGATTTTTTGTATGTTGTAATGTAAATTTCTCGCATTCAATTCTATGAAGGTTTAAATAATATTTTCTATTACATTGATTATTTTAAACTTGATACTTTTTTCATATACCATAAGAAATGTGAATGCAATGTGAACATATGTTTAACTCCAGACGCCATAAAAATTAAATATTTAAAAAGCATCAAAAATTAAATAATTAAATTTTCTTTTTCTATATTTATTTATAATAAAATTTTGTAGTCCCTAAAGCTATTCTCTAGAAAATAAACATTTAATGTTACCTGAATGCCAAAGCCCCACAAATTTTGACTTTAAACTGCAAATTAATGTGCCTATATTTTTGATATTATTTCAAAATGCTTATGCTATTATATAATGATTTATTAAAATGAAACAGTAAATTATTAAGCAGAACTAGAAATTAATATAAACCTTTTTTTCACAGTTATTTAATAAATGTTATATTTTGCTAAAATATCGTTTGTAAAAATTTTTAATTAATAAAGTATTTATTTGATAACACTCTAGAATTTACAGTCCATTCTTCTATAAAACTCTATAATATTTATTAATCATGAACATTGAGGATTTTTTATTTTTTTCTAATTCTGTAGTAGTAAATTCCAGGATGTCAGAACCAAACAGTTTACTATTAATTTTAATGCTAAATTTAATATTTTTAAATAATTAATACTGAAAAAGTGTTGAAAAGAAATCATGATATCTAAATCTTTTATATGTAATAATATTAAACAAGTTATTAGCTTGTCAAATTATGGTCTTGTTATTTTTCTTTTCTTTTAATCCTGATGTACTCAGGAGTAGAGTGAAAAGATTCAGGAAAATATCACGCAACGTTTATTCTGCAATGTTATCTTCTGATTAAATAATTATTCTTCTGCAAAAGTAATGATTAAGTTTTTTAACGTTTCCTTCAGCAATTATTTTGATAAATCTCAATGTGGCACATTTTTTATTATAAAGTAAATTAACACAATAAACTTTTGCATTAACTTATTTTATACTTAATAAATGATTTCCAATATAATACTCTTACCGTTTTGTATATGATTCAAAATTTGAATTTGATTAAATTGATAAAAAAATTCAAGTTCAAATATTTAAAACTAAGGAATTCACAAACTTTTAAAAGTATGCTATAATATTTTACAGTTTAATAAATACATATTAAATATCATACATACTGTTAACAATTTGATTGAATTTTCTAAAATGCGATAAATAAAATTTTGCTTATCATGATATTTTTGGAATATTTAAGCAATTAACTACAAGAAGAATAAAAAAGTTATTTTATATTGTGAAAACGTAAATTTTAATAAATAATTAAAAATTTTAAGTGTAACTCAATCAGTGAATTTTTTGCTTTAAACGTACTTTTTAATTATTCCTGAATGATTATAAAATATGAAATAACCCATCGAAATTTATATTAAAAATTACAAAAAATAATAGTTTTTTCATACAATTTCTTATTTATATAAAAAGTGTATTTCGCAAATTTATTTATAGTTACTTGTTTTTTAAAACGCGAAGAAATAAACTACGGCAGTTAGTTAACTTATGTATTTAAATGAGTTATATCAAATTTAAGATCACCGAAATCTTTGGATGCAATACCTGTAAACGTCAATTTGAATGACAGTAAACCTCATTGATTCCAAATGGTGGATGACAGTGTGGCAGATGGCTGGAATTTAATCAATGATGTCGTCACCACATATCACATTCAGCATCAAGAGAAATGATTTGGATATAGAATATCTTGACAAATATCGAATTGTATCATTCTGCAAACATTTACATTTTTGGCCTAATTCATGTACACTGATTAAAATAATAAAAAAATTGGAATTTATGAAAAAAAATTAAAAGTTTATGTTTTAGGATTGAAAAATATGAAGCATTTTATCTAATTAGAAGCTAATAGGCATAATATAGTAATATTGTACAATTGTTTCGAAAACATATTTTTAAGTTATGTGTTATCTAAATGTTTTTATTAAATTTAAGACATTTTATCAATTTCTAAATTCTTCCAATATCTTCAATACAACGATATTATTCTTAAATTTATTTTAGATTAAATTTATTATTTTTCTTTCTTTAAAAATATTTTTTTCTTAAATTTATATAGATTTTATTGAAATGTTTTGCACCAGACTTAATAAAATATTAAATGGAATAAAATTTTCTTAGTTTGTGAATATTAACATACCAAATTTGTTGTTTTCTAAATATTATTACAGAGCAAATTACAGAGCAAAGGTTTTTATAGATTTATTCATTATTATAAATTTATTCACTGCAGAAATTTACAATTTAAAATTAATAAATGCAATAATTTGGAGAAATAAATTTTGATATATTATTTTTTATATTGCTTATTTCTTTAAGATTTGTATTAATATAATAATCCTTGTATTACAGTATTTATATGTGAGAGAAATCTGCTTTGGTTTGTCCACTAATAGAATTTTAATGTTCTTTGGATGTATTTGAGAAATTTCAAGTAAAAATTGTGCAAAACCTAACAACTTTTACTTGAAAGTTGTTCAAAACCTTATATACAAGTAATATAGATTTATTATAGACCTCAATTCATAAATAACAATATTATTTACCAATATTATCTAAAAAGTAAAAGACAAATGTACTGCTGAACGGGTAAAATTTTTGTTTAATGAAATATTTTTCGATTCTATTTGGTATTATTCATCTGTATTATTGAAATAAAATTAATAGAAAAATCCACTTGCAGTCAATTTACACTTCATTTAATGAAAGTAAAATAAAATATGATTTAGGAAATTTTAAGGCAGTTTTAGGTGATTATTTAAGGATACATATTTTTATTCAAATTTAATTTTGTACTAAATAAATTGTAGTTAAACATTAGAAAATCAGTTGACATATATTTTAAACTAATATTGTTGACAGTAAAATATATGTCAGATCAATCTTTAATAAATATTTTGGGATATGAACATGAAAAACTTTCTATTTTTTACTAAGCTTTCTATGAAAGACATCATTACTTACTAAGCTTTCATCATGAAAGACATTTTTATTTAATAAAAGTAATTCAAAATAATTGTGACATAAAAATAATTGAAATATATTGTAATGAATTCAATAAACTATACCATATGTAAGTAAGAACAAATTTATTATAGACAAACAACAACTAATTTTAATTCATTTTGCTATTATAATTATTTCTCTATCTTTATATCTATTTCAATAAAATATTTAAATTGTAAATATTAAATAAAATTAATTTATTAATAAAAATCCTTTATCTAATTTAAATAATGTTATTTATTTTAAACATTTGTTTTACATAATTTTAACTTTAATTTTTTGCTTGTATTTATTTACCAATTATTTTTCTTTGTTTACTTCATTAATTTAATTTTATCACTAGCCATTTTTTTCTTTGATGTAACTGAAGATGTATGAAGAATAATGTGGTTTTAGACTAAACAAGAGCAAAATATTTAAAGAACTTTGGTTTTAATAAATCAGTATATGGTTTCATGTTTAATTTACTGGCAGCGTACTTAACACTTTCTTTCTTACTAAATTAGGCATTGTGTTTTTGAGGTTAATTGCAGAAAGTGGAGACTCAGCCGCAATTAAATCAAAGCGTGGAAAATTTATGATCGACTTAATTCTTTGTTAACGGCAGAATATTGCAATTTGTTTTGTTTTCATCGCAATTAAGATCCTAGTACTAATCCTAAAAGTGAAAGAATAATTTGTCTTTCAGATTTTTTGTTTCATTTATTGATCGGACAATATTGTAGGGCTACTGTTTTGTTAATATTAGGGAAGAGATTTATGGCTTAATTTAGTGTTACTTCATTTTCCGTTATGAAATAAGAAATTTACGTATTAAGAATTATAGGTTCAAGCAAAATTACAAAGTAAATTTGATCAAAAGTAATATATATTATATTGAGAAATTGAGGAAGTGTGGTAACAATAGAATAAGGCAGAAAAAAATAAAATATTTTTTTTTTAAAGATAAATGAATTATTATGAAATAGTATATTTAATTATGTGTAACACATTTTAAAAGTAAAAAACATTATGTTAACTAAATATTTTTATACTTTCCGTACAATCTTATATAAATTTGAATTCACTTATATAATTTATATAAATCATCATTGCTTATCATTGTCATTATCAAATTGTAATTTTTATTGTAAAACATAGACCAAACAAAAGTTTGTGTTTTATTTTAATTTTTGGAAAATAATAATACAATTCTATTTATTGAATAGCATTTTCAGTAAAATAGAAATGTCATACTGCTATCTTACAATTAGGAACCGGATACAATCTGATTTTCACAACATTTATTTGCATGTGAATTTTATGAAAAAATAGATTTGCACATGTTGTGATATCATTAAATAGAAAATTTTAAATGTTTTTTTTCTTTTTTTTTAAAATTTACAATTATGACAATGCGTGAAAGTAAACCTTATGTTACAGTTAATAGTTACACTAATGGCAAATTTATTTAAGTAAATGTCTGGTAAAATTATAATTGATTTGTGTCCACTGTTAACTTTAAAAAAAAAAAAAAACCCTTCATATTTTCTTCAACGAAGAAAAAAAAACTTCAGAAATTCAAAATTGAATTAAACATATTGGTCATGAATACAATTAATAAAAAAACAGTGGGATTCTATGAACTGGAAGATATTTTGAGCAACATATATAACAGTACAGGTGATCACTTGATTGCACCTTAAAGTTAAAGGGTTTAAAACATTTATCTATCACCAAGCACATTGTACTTTTGAGCCTGGATCAGGTAAATAGGGGGAATTTGTTCTATTACATGAAGATGATGCTCTGAGTATGAAGCTTGTTTTGGCCACACGCACATTTGAGAATGCGTTTAGTCGAAAGGCTTGGGATTTATGCTTTACGGTTTTCGGAAAATCAATGCTTACAAATCAATAAACATTTTAGAAAGTTTAATTCTTTCTAAAATTAGCCAGTTGCAAGAATTGTGTATTCACAGTTTTGAGACAAATACATTAATATAAACTTCCAATTCCTGCGAGCATTTATAAATCATATGGTTACGCGTCTGGAATTTTTTGAAACAAAATAGAGTTTTCAATGTACATAGTTCTTGTAAATAACAAAATAGAGTTGCCTCAGGGAACTATAGTTAAGGAAACATAAAGTAAAATTATTTTGAACGTCAGAGTTATTTTGATTTCCGAATTACAGAATGAGAAAAGCTAAAAATAAGTAATATGAAAATATTAAATCAATGTATAGGATAAAATTTATATAAGCATATTTTTAAATGTTTGATATTTAAAAATCATTATTCTGATTATTCCTAATCTCAATTCACAACTTGGTAAATGGATAAATTATTAAATATAAATTTTACCTGCAAAAATATATAACCCCACATTGTGTATGAGAAATGAGATAAAATTCTGTTTAGAATTGAACTTTTAATTTACAAAAATAAATATTCTTAAGTAATGGAAACCATTTCGGCTTTTAAAAATTTGAAGAGCTTAATGATTACTTATAAAAACATTAATAATAATCTTTCAATTCAAAACTCAACTAAAGATAGTTTTTTTTTTTTTGTATTTTCCTTTTAGTAGATATTTTATGACACATATACATAATGTAACCTTTAATTCTAGCGTGAAAGACATGGATATCTCAGTACAGGAGCCTGTAACCCATACTGAGCGCGTCCCCAGGTGGCGGATAGGGGAGTTCCTCTCCACAGGCTGTCTTGTGGGTGGAAGGAGGAAAATGAAATACCTCCCGCGGTCCAAACAGGTAGAAGTGTAACCTTCCCGGAGGCAATGACACCCCTCTTCTATGAATAGTGCCATGTGGTTATTGAGGGGAACGAATGTGGAGATGCCCTTGCAAAAGAAGTACGAGATAAAGAGCAACCTCGAACAGTCACCTGTACAGACGCAAACGCAGATGCCAGGCGAAGAATCTATGATCAGCATTTTGGCAAGGCAACAATCCCTGATCTAGACTGCCCAAGAAACCTCTCCTCTACAATAGCTCTGCTGCGTACTGGACATTTCAAGGGCATGAAGATATCACCAACTGGTATTAAATCTTATCACAACTGCGAGAGCACTGTCCTCATTCCGAACTAACTCCAGATCATGTCTTAAACTGCCAAGGCATTATCCGCTCCCTCTTCGAACTAGGAGCTCCACCAATTGAGATCCTTCATAGCCATCGGGCTCCAGAACTAGCAGATCTCATCAACAAGACTTTTGGTGGACTGTAGACTTTTTGTTTTTTGCACTTCACACTTACTCATAGACACGATAACAACAACAAGACATAGACATATAAAAAAATTGTCAAAATTATTGAAAACAAAATAAAGTTTAGGTTGTTATGAGAGTAAATATTTCACTTTTATATGTATCTAAATAAAACAGAAATTTTAAATATTAACTACTGTTCATTGTATAATTTTAATGTATTTTTAACCAAAGGACTCGTAAAAAGAAAATAATTTATAGATTATAATTTATAAACAAAAATTTACATGTCAAAGCAAACTTTACCAATATTCTAAAAAAATAATTATTTATATTTACTTGTAACTTTATTTATTTTCGTATATTATTAGTTTGATTAGATATTAAAATTACGCAATTTACCATCATTTTTAATGTTTCACTTATCAGATTTAACTCTGCCTTGTAAACACAAGTTTAGTATGACCAATTTTCAGGAAGATGGTTTTCTAATATTATCTGTAAAATAGAGTGCTTAGTATGGAAAATTTTCAATCAAAATAAATATTTCTTTACCAATTGTGAACGATTTCTGGTATACCACTATGAAATATTTCTATGTTTTATTCCTAAAACAAAAGTATCTCAGTTTTGAGTTTATAATATGATCTCTATTAAATTTGGTAGGCCACTTTTGGCTATTTACATTTGGCACTCATGGTTTTCCTTTGTCTCATATTCATAGTCAATATTACTAAAATAATATTTAAAATTTGAAATTTACAAAGTCTTTCTTTGTCATTTATAATTCTTTTTCTATATTTTCTAACTTGTTTTTGTCCAGTTAAAATTTCTTGCTCTTTAAAATGGACCACTTCGACATTCTATTTCTAAATCACACAATCAGTTGCTGGTAAACAGTCATTTAACAATTAATCTTCGATTTTCATATTAGAAACAACTTCTATTTTACTGATTTTTAAACAGAAATGTTATCAAATATTTTTATAGAAGTCTGGATTTCTTCTTCGGTTCTATAATATTTGATGGAAACATTTTCGAAAGAAAATAATTTCAAATCTACTTTACTTATTCATTCGCATTATTCACTAATTTTTATAAATTCTAATAATCTAAATTTTATACTTAATACAGATATTTCTTAACAAGACATACAAAACATATCTATAAGAACTAGTTAGTATTTAATTTAAAGTTCTATTTTGTTTAGACATGAAATAAAATATTTAAAAGGCTTTATCTTACATTTAGTTATTTTGATTTTTTCCAATACCTTATACTATTATCTCAAAACATCCACTGAAATAAATGTACAAAAAAGTTACTATTATTTATTTTTAAAATTAAAAGTTATTATTAATTTTTATTCTTGTTATCATGATTCTCTTCAAATTCTTAAGATAAAATATTTCCTATTACTTGAAAATATTTATTTTTCCATATAAATTATCATTTCTGTACAAAATATTAGGAATTCATCATATTCCTCATTATGAGTGTGGGATTATGAATATTTATCTGTGAAAGATAAATATTAAATAATTTATCACATTTCCGCATCCAGTGAGAGAGGATTATGAATAATGAGCGAATCAGTCATTTTTGCAGTAGATATAAAAATATGTGTGATACATTTCATTTTTTAGAAAATAATCAAACGAACGTTTTTTAACATTTGTGTGCACAAAAAGGTTGGATAAAAATTTTATATAATCAATAAAATCTTATTAAAATTTATATGAAATATAGTTAAAATAGAAAATTTTGATAATTTTCTGTTATCAATATTTAACGGTGATTCCTTATGAAAATTAGTTTCTTAAGCAGGAAACTAATATAATTATCTTACTATTCTGCTTCATGACACTTTCAGCTGAATGACAAAAATTTAATATTAAGAATTGACTGTTAAATTATTATAATAAAATAATTTAACGGAATAGAATATATAATTTTTTTCAGTATTCACTTGTGTTTAAAATATTAGTTCAGAAACTCATGTGATTGAATCATGTATTTTTATATAATTAATTTTTGTTAATTATATAAAAAAATTGAATAATATTTTATACATACATAAACTATTAAAAAATATTTTTCTTTTAATTTATTAATTTACGTATTAAATTACTTAAAGATAAATGTGATATTAAAATACTCTTAATGACCATTTAGCAAGTTGAATTTTTTAATATTGATAAAGTATGGAATTAAATGTGTTGGAGTTTGTTAGAATAAACCATAAATATCTTGGATATAACTCAAGCTAAAAAGAGATTTATATCAAATGTATTTTTAAACGCGATGATATATAGTTTTAATACACTATTGGCCATTAAAATTGCTACACCAGGAAGAAATGCAGATAACAAAATGATATTTATTGGACAAATATATTATACTAGAAATAACAAGTGATTAAATTTTCAAAATAATTGGCTTTACAGATCCTGAGAAATCAGAACGCAGAAAAACAACCTCTGACAGTAATAACAGCAGTTACCCGCCTGGGCATTGAGCCATACAGAGATTGGATTGCATGTACAGGTGCAGATGCCATGCAGCTTCAACACGATGCCACAGTTCATCAACCGTAGTGATTGGCGTTTGGTGACGAGCCAGTCGCTCGACAACCATTGACTAGACGTTTTCTATTGGTGAAAGATCTGAAGAACGTGCTGGCCAGGGCAACAGCCGAACATTTTCCGTATCAAAGAAGGTCCGTAGAATACCGGCAACATGCGGTCGGGCATTATCCTGCTGAAACGTAGGGTTTCGCAGGGCTCGAATAAAGGGTAGAGCCACGGGTCATAACACACCAGCATCACAACAACTTTTCACCAGGCAACAACGTTCAAATGCAATTTGTGTATGAGCAACCCGCTGACCAATTTTCCTCATTTAAACACAATGTAGGTGTCGCTGCTAGCGCCTGCTTTGTCTGAATGCGCTGAAAAGCTAATCATTTGTATATCACAGCACCTTCTTCCTTTCGTATCAATTTCACGCCTGTAGCATGTTGCCTTCTTGGTGCAGCAATTTTAATGTCCGGTAGTGTATTAGAAATTAGTTTCTAGTTTTGTCAACGAAGAAATCCATTTAGGTAAAATTGTAAGTAATTGAATTGCTAATGTTGAAAATAATTTATTTATTAATTAATAACTTCTGATTTTCAAAATTTATAATCTATATTAAAATATACTATTAAATTTAAACTAATTTATTTTAAAATATCTTTTAATTTACTTACATTGATGAAAAAATTAACAATTCGAAAATTTATTTTTCATTACCGAATTTTTAAGTTTCAAAGGGAAACATTTAGAATGAATTTGCTGCAACTAAATGAAATGTAAACGTAACACGAAAATTATATTTAATCAAGTGTTAACTAGCGACATAAAATAATGATGTTATATTTTGTTGTTTAGCAGCATGAAAAGGAACTGCTAATTAATCATTTAAAAACAATTGTTTGTAAATTGACATAACTTAAATTAATTTGATTAAATAATTTAGGGTGGCATTTTAATCAAATTATATTTATTTTCACAACTATAGTTGAGTTGAACGTTTATCTGAAATTTAATAAATAAGTATGATCACATGGCAAATCAAAGAAATATCTGTACTTTGACAATTCACAATGATTTTGAATAAATATACAAATTTTGAATAATTTATTGCATGATTTTTTATCAACATCAAATAAATGTAAAAATTATATTTCATAATACAATCAATTACGTCATATTCTAGACGTATAATAAACAAATACGTTTTAACTTGGAATTGAATTTAAATAAAAAAAGAGAATACAAATTGAAAAACATTCTTTGCATTCATCATTTCTTTGAAAGGACATCATTCTTATGAAAGGAAAAACTAATACATTTTCAATTTTAATATTTTTGATACCTTTTGTCAGACGTAAACAGAGCACGGTACTTTCTACAAAATTAGATAGATAAATGTTTTTATTATTATTCTTGTAATTTTCTTCAAAATGATCCTTTGCTCAGTGGATATTAAAGTTCCTTGCACTGTTATCTGTGCACTGCTTACTGTCAACGAAAGTCTGCATAGATAATTATTAAGGAAATTAAAAAAATAATCTCATTTTATGACATTTTCATGATCTACCCCACTTAAGACACAATATCTAAAAAGAATTCTATTAGACAACTTGGAAAACTGACAATAGAATTAATCTATCTTATTTTTCGTAGTGTCAGTACTGTGATACACTGGCTTAACGCATTGGTTAATAGAATAACGATTTCTAAAATATTATCACAATATAAAAGAACTAGTTTTATCAAAAAAAGTATTTTAAACCTAATAACTTTCTTATGCTAAAAATTATTGAAATTCTTTGCATGTACTTTTTGCAAATAACATTCCGACAAAATCTTTTTTTTGAGAAAATGAAGGGATATTTGTAGAAGTCCATTTTCCTTTTTTCATACCGTCATCCCTTTCCTTTCGTTTCTTCTTTTTTAGTTCTTGACTCATGCCAGTAACACATTCCTTCTCTTTTCTTTTTGAGCCTGTATGTCAGAATAAAGGTTTTGATGAATGACCAAAGGTGACAGAAACTCAATTCATAGAAGACAAAGCGAAAACTTGAATACGAAGGTGATATAGAATCTTTCTCTTTCCCTTGGCCCCTGTCTTTCGTTTTTCTACATATCTCAAATATATTTTCTAAAATATTTTGTGGCCAGCTAAGATATAGTACAAAATAAATTTAAATTAGAAATAGCAAAGTACTACTTATTTTATATTACAATTCTAACTAGTATTCTAACTATATATGAATTTTGTTATCTAAACATATTTAGCATATTTTGAATAAAATTTTTCATTAGAGATACATATAAAATTTTATCTTAAAAATATTCTAATTTTATCAAAACTAACAAGCATTATTACTATAATTTCATTGAAAATTACATGTAAGTTTAAATAAAAATCTTTTATATAGACATCCAGGAAATAAATTGTTTGTTTTCTAAAAGTAAAATTTAATGCATAATGAGAGATACATTATTTCTAAGATTTATGTAATGCATAATGCAATACACTTGGTGCAAATGCATACATAAATAATGTTACTTGATTTATTTATAGTTATTGTTAAAAAGTAATAATTTAATTTTATTGAAATTCAAAGTTTCTTTAACTAAAATTAATATAAAATAAATAAATTTTTTGCTGAAAAAATTCAACAAAATTGTATAATAATAAAAGAAATATTTTGTAACTAAAAATATTGAAATTTATCATTTTTTTCTATAATATACATGTTTTGGTATTTTATTATTATTATGAATAAATCTCATTCTTATTTAAATAACAAATTTCTAAACTTTTCATAAATTTCTAAATTAAATAATAGTCTAGTCACAATTAAAAGCTTAGTAGGTAAAATATTGTTATAATTTTAATATGTAAACACATTCTGTTTTTAAATTTTAAGGACTTTTCTTATTATGTTGATGTGTTTTTTTAAAAATATAATTTTTAAGTTCATTAAATATATTGAACATAACAGCTATATTGAATTTTTAGTTTTGTTTTAAGTACCAGAATATTTTTGTTTACTGAATACATGATTTCTATGCATACCATAATTTAAGATAAAATTATAAAATTAATTTGCTTTACATTAAGAATATTTTTTCAAACGTTTAGTGGAATACATTTTTAATTATCTTGCTTAATTTTTCTCAAGCCACGAAATTATTTCCCTTTTATAATTTAATGTTAACAACAACTATTAAATAACAAAAATCTCAAATATATGTGATTTGTGAGTTACCAAGCAAATGAATACAAGTTATTACCACCCAGTTAAATATCGCAATTAACCGTATGGTAATATCTTGTACTTCATTTAATTAACAGGAAATCAAATTTTACATTTTACTTATAATTTTAAGTTGCCTTGATTTCACAAGTGTACAAGAATGATCATTAAGTAAATTACAATTTTTGAGACATATGCTTACTGGAATATATTGCAGTTTATATTTTATAAACTGATACGTTTGATCCAATATTGTTAAAATCTCAAATTGTAAGATTTATACAAGAATAGCATTATTGTATTTTATCCATCAAAATAAATCTTACAACCTAAAGTTCTTTGCTTAGTATATTATTTTAAGAAACGTTCAATAGCACTTCTTGGTAAACGTGAACTTATCAAACAGCATTAAAATTGTTAAGACAAATTTAATATTTTGTATACATTTAGTGGTGAAACATGTTTATAAAAACTAATATGATGTAAATTGACAAATATGTCATATTGTCATATTTTAAAAAGATCATTATTTACATAAACATAAATTATTAAATATATAACTTAAATATTATTAAAAAGAAATAAAATCTCTCAAATAGTATCAGTATATTACGCAAGTTAAAACTTCTTTTTTTTTAAATTGAATTATATGAATTAATAAAAAACGTATCACATTATAATTGATACATCAATTTTTCTGAAAATATTGCTAATCAATTGAATTATTTCCATGTATTATAAACAATTAATATACTTAATTGAAACACACATGTAACTAATAAAACATAACAGTTGGATATGATAAAAAATAGTATCTATTTTTCCATGTTAAATCCCACGTCGTGAATATAAATATTGTCCTATTTTGTACCATTAAATAATATGTCTACTGTTATTATCTCATCCGAAGGGAATTAAACTTAATTGGGTATTCTACAAATGCATCATTTGATACCATCATATAATGACTTAGGGTTTTGAAATGTCCAGAAGCAAGAATATTTTCCTGCAGTCATTAGCTTATATCTCATTTGACAATTACATTAATTCCGTTGATAATGTCATCAGTCTTCGGAATATTATTAAGTTGAAAGTTATCTTGACACCATTATTAGCACTGTGAATCTATTTACATATACTTACTTCTTTAAAAATGTTATACTTATTTAAACTGTCACGTTAGTTCTTAGTGAATGAGTGCCATATTTTAGCAAATATATTATTTAAAATATTGATAACTTTAGTTATATATTAAGACTAAAAACTATTTCTGAAATGAAATTCAATAATTTCATAAATTTGATACATACACTTTAAAAAGTGGAAGTGTAAGAACCATTTTTAATTTCATATTGTTTATTATTTAAAATGTTTAAACAAAATTTGAATAATATATTTATATTTTGTTAATCTGGATGAGGAATGATGCACACTAAATAAATTCGTTGGATGTGAATTTTTAAAAGCTAAAACTCATTCAATCAACGTGTAATCAGGAATGAACATTTTTTTTTATAATTGCACAATATGGAAAATGGTAGAGAAACTTTGATAGGATATTTTAATGTTTTAAGTCATGGTTATGGAGAGTATTTCATTTAATTTTGAGGAACTTGTCCTGTTTGGACCTAGTGCAATAAAACCCTATCATGTAATTGTGAAGCACAGTAAGGTAAATAAAAAATAATTTTAACGAATATTTGAGGAAAAATCAACTATATATAATAGGTATTAATTTGTTTCCCTTAAAGAGAAAACACGAAAAATACAAGGATAACATATAGAGATTCCAATGGGATTCAAAAATTCAAAAATTGCAATTGGAGATTCACGGTAAGAAGTATACTTAAATTTTATATTTCAAATATAAATGAATAATTTATATTTGGTAAGTATAAATGTACAGCACATATATTCAAATTAAACCTAGGAGACTTAATGTTGTTAAATTTTAATAATTATAGCTGAAATTCTAAATAATTTAAATTTCTTTTAAATTTAAATTACAAGAAAATTAGAAACAACATTACTTTTTAATATAACATAATAATTATAATTTTATAGAATATGTGTGTATGCCAGATTTTAGAAAAATTCAAGGTAATATTGTTCGATTAAACTAACAGATTATCCTCGTTAGAATATTTCATGAAAAAAGAAAGTAAATAAAAAATAAATTTAATTAAAATTGTATAAATACATTTAAGAAAATTATTCTTTGGTATTTATCCAGTCTGAAAATGACTTACATAGAGCTACGTCAAATTCTTCGTATACTTAATTAACTGTAAATTAAAAGTGTGTGTCAGTCGTTGAATATAATTAAAAAAATCTAATTATATTAAAAACTCATACACATTAAACAATAATGTTTGCCATACATTTATGTGTTTGTATGCATATGTTAATTTATATTTTTCTATCTTATGTATGCCTTAAATTTTATCTCTGTGCAATTCAGAAAATATGAAAATATATAAGTAAAAATAAAAATACTTTTGAATTCTTAATTCAATTTCATATAAAAACACTAGAATCAAAAATTTGATTTCGAAAATTGTATTTGAAAACACGTAAAATACACAATGTTAGATTGAAGAAAATATTTATGAATTTCCTAATAATTCACTTTTTGACAGTTAATAACTTCTGTTCAGCAAACGAAATCAATCTTACACAGCAAAGCATTATTTATATTGTCAGATTTTCGCTTTCGAGTTTCAAAATTTTGAATGGAATAAGGTCTTGGTTTATAATATAAGTATATTGCAAATATGTCATTTTATAGTATCAAATAAATGTTTTTTTTTATAAAATAAAGTATTTGTCTCCTATATTTTCTAGAAAAATAAATGTTTATTGCTTTTGATTTAATAGTCATTGACATCCCTTTTACATACAATAAAACTTGACTACGTTAAATCATTATTTTTCTTAAAAATTTCTTTTCATAAAAACAAGAATTTTTCTTCAGTAATATAATATTGGTTTGAATATCTTGTTTAAAACATAAAATGATTTTTAATATTTTTTAAATTTTATTTTATTATGATTTCATTGTTATATCTTATACTTGAAAGTGTCAATTTTGCAGTACTATTTTACTGCTACTTCTCCAGTCTCTAAGGAATCTTAATTACTATAGAAATTTACATTCAAGGTGGGGATTGAACCGAGGAGTTATTGAACAGAAATTTAAAGGACTTACCATTTATCATGCATGATTGGTAGATCATACTTGAAATTTATTTACTTACCTTAGCATTTATTTTACAAAAACTAAGTAGATTTCACAACACTTATGTAAAATTACTTTTATTATTGAGTACCTGTAATTAAATAAATTCGTTTGTTTAAATATATAATATGCTATCTTATTTTCTGTTCTTGTGCATGTTATAATGTGCATCTGGAAATGGTAAATACTGTATTCTTTATAACAATGTTGACTAAGTTTATCGAAAAGGCTCCCCATCTTTAACTAGAATTAGTAGATTGCTATACACAGTAAAAATTTTTTCGCAGATAAGGGGATACTTAAATAGATATTATATTTTACAAAATATTCCAAACAACTGAAAAGATATATATCAAAATTTGTCCCTTAGCATATAAATATTATACATTTTTAAACGAGAATATTATAAAGAAGTAATAAAATCAGAAAAGAATAGGATAAACATCTTCAAAGAATTTTTAATCAATTATATAT
>JAPDSC010003374.1:0-17422 GCA_026290005.1 Latrodectus geometricus
ATTTGCAAGAATTACTTTTATATTTCTCACAATTATTAAGAACAAATACAAATTATATGAAAAAAAATCAAATTTTGTTATTTATACACATAATGTATTGATTTTGAGGCAAGCAATTGAATATGTTTTCCTCATAAACTGCTGAAATTGATTATCAGTCAGTTGCTTTTACTTTCCTTTCAATTATAATATATTATGTGATTCTCATTTGTAACGAAAACTTCTTATAAAGAAACTTATATTTTAGGTAATTAATCATTTAAATTTATGGATAAAAATTTATAAGGATAATTAGCTTTATATTGTTTCATCTTATTGTTAACACTAGTTTAAGTATGTATATCTTTTGAATAATTGTAATTATATCAAATAAATTTTAAATGAAATGAAATTTATTTATCTAACAAATAAATTGTTATATTTCACAGCTAATAATTTTAATTTTCAAACCTTGATTTTCTTTATAATTTTAGAATAATAATTAATTTAAATCAAAATTTTGTTATCTTAATGATAAAATTATTTTTATTTTTATGATAATAAACTTCTTATAGATTCTTATATAATCTTTATGTATATGCCGTTAAATATTGTGAGATCATATAAATTTAAATACAATTACTAATTTTTAATGTTTATTTATTTATTGAGAACAGTTATAAACATAATATAAAACAACTAATTTTTTTAATTAAATAATCCTTAACTTTTTTGAAAAATTTGTAATTCTCATGTAGAATAGGTGATAAATTCGTAAATAAATTTAATTATGAAATTATCTTGGTTTGCTATATTCTAATTGAATTTTTTAAAAAAAAATATTTACTTGGAATCTAAAAACATTTTACACTATATTCATTAATAATTCTCATCATTCATTATATAATCATGAATAATTTTTCATCTTTCATAGACCACTTTCTAAGTACATGCATTGCTTACACCGTTATGAAGAGCGATGTGGTTGGACAGATGATGGAATGTTTTCTTCATCTGAAGAGTTTGCGCATGCGCGAAGTTTAATTTATGAAATGTGTGACACAAGATCTCATTTACGTAAAAGTATGTGAAAGGCTTTCGATATGAAATTCTCATATTTTCCTTTTTATTACTACATTTCTTTGCTTGAACATTTTAAATTTTTATTTAGTACATATAGATGCAGTGATATTTTATTATATTGATATTCATTTTACTAAATTCATATTAAGAGGATTACTCCATGAAATTGTAAAAATGTAGTGTTGAAATGTTTTTATGTATAATAACAATCACTATACCCTTAATAATTAATACATCAAAAAATATATAAGTACAAACGTTTTTTTCTCTCTCTCACCCTCTCTCTTCATCTAAATTTTAAAAATAATTTAGTTTCATGATAAATAAACAACAATATAGAATGTATTAGTAAAAATAAGAAATGTTATTGTTTCTATTATTGTTATTGTAGAATTTTTAAATGCTGCTAATTACTTTAATTAGAAAAATTGAATTCATATTTTAATTACAATCAGTTAAGTTAGTAAGTAGTCCTTTTGATTTGAAATGTTTTAAGTTTAAGACAGTGATTAAAACACCTAAACTTATTATTCAAGTAATGAAAATGCAGTTTAAATATCATAGCGTGTAATAGAATAAATCATGTAAAAATATAGGACTCTCTAAATCCTATATTATTACATGATTTATTCTATTCTAAAATTTTGTAATGATTTTGAGATTATTTCTGAAAAACAGAAATTTATTATCATTAAAACAACATTAGTCCATTTAAGGGCATAACAGTACATGAATTAGAAAATCATTTAAGACACAAAACTACGAAACACGAAATTATAAAAAAAAACAAATTAAAAATACTTTTGCCCTAATTATAACAATAAAGGTTATTTGTAATCATGAAAAATTGAGACTGATTAAATAATCCAAAAAGTTGAAATACTTTCTGTATTATTTATAGTAGATGCTATAGAAATATAGTTTCTATTTAATTGAACTCAGTGAGAAGATAACAAGCATTTAAATATCTTTACAATTTTAACTCTAGAAGAATCCTAATTTTAAATTATTTTTTTCTAATATCGAGATTTTTTAGCCATTAAGAAACCATAATATTTACATGTTTTTATAAATTACCTACATTTGATTCATAGAGACATACATAATCCATTAATAAATAATACGCAAAACAAAGATATTGAAGCCACAGTAACCGAGATTTCAGTATAGTATGAAAAGAATGTAAATAATCAGATAAAAATATGACAATATGAATGACACAACAAAATTAATTTGACAAAGTAGAAATTTAATAACTAAGCACTCAAGTAGTATTATCTGCTGTTCAAATAAAAATCAATGAATAAATTAATTTTTTATACTTGATACTATTGAACAATACAGTAGCATAAACAGCAGTAGCTGAAATAGAAATTCCCCATATTTGTATATAAACTAAAGTAACAGAACTTCTTAAAAATTCATTCTTAAAAACTCCAAATATAGAGATTTTAGTTCAATTATTTTGTTTCAAATCATAAAACATTATTAATTATAGTTACGCAGCCGATCTATCCGAGACGAGAATGAAATCTTTGATATGGTTACAAATCAAAAGTAATCTTGGCTATGATTAAGATAAGTTATGTTAAATTTATATCATTTTATCAGTGTCCTATGATCATTTCTGTTCTCATTTATGAAAGAAATCTATAGTGCATTTTATTCAGCTGTAATGCATTTTATTAGCATCTCTAGATTTTTTAGAGAAGTGATTAACAAAAGCAGATATTAAGTTGTCACAGTTGATTATTATAAAATATGTATAAATTTACACATTAATACACGTCTTTTCATGTAAATTAAAATGTTGTGAACCTTACGATATATTGATTTGTAGCACATTATGTTCATAACAGATATAGGCTAGATATAAATTTTCAGTACATCTATTAAATTTTAAAAAATAAAATCTCATTCACATAAAAGTTATTATATTCATTAAATCTTTACATTTTAACATAGCTTTAAACTGTAATAAAAAATTTAAATAGCTAAATAACACAATAAATAAGCATTTTTAATCCATAAAAATAATTATCTTTTAAATTAAATTTGAATTCTTAGATCCATTTGTTTTCAACACATTTTTTAGTATAATTAACGATATAAATTTTTTTAATTTCAAATTTAAACTTGGCATTCGTTGATAAGCATTTTTGATTAGTAATTGGGATATTAATGATTCAGCTGTGCTATATATTTTTGCTAAAAATTAATTTTCTCGCTTACTGAATGTTGATTTAAATGGAAAAATATTTATTATAGAATATAATTAAAAATAAGAAGAAAAAAACTATTTATAATCCATAATAATTGTCTAAATTTCATAAATAATTCAAATTTACTAATTAATTCAAAATAACTACTATAATTAAAGTTAAACCTTCAAAAACTGATTTTTCTTTTAACCCCGACAAGCTGGGCTTTTTTTATTTGCTATAGCCACTAAATGTCCTAGTAAATTATTTGTAACAATTATATATTTTGTGATTTGAATAATAAAATCAATTTTTTTTAATTTAGTGTTTGTGTGACTAATGTCAATTGCAGAACAATTTATATAAAAAAATTAAAACTAATTTATGTTTTTTTTAATTTGATTTTCATTCTATAGAATTTTAATTTCTTGATTAGAAATATCTTTATAATTTAAATTTTAGTTTTCTTCAAATAGTATAAGAAATGCTTATAAATTTTACATAAGTATATGGAAGAGAACATATGAAACTCATTTAAATTAATTTTATAAAATATGCTTTAATAATTACCAAACTAAATTTCGAAAGTTATATGTTTGATAAATCCTTTTTACAAAAAATAGTTTTCGCATTAACAATTTAATAAAAATATTCTTCTCATTAAATTTCAATTGATGTAATCAAATATTTTTAAGAAATTATTTTTTCTTGAATTATATAATAAATAATATTATAAAATATATTTTAATAGAAAACTCTTGCGCAATGAAATATTTCAATTGCAAAGAGAGTGTAGATATTCTTGAAAATTATAATTTACGAATCATTTCAAATCAGTGAAAGTTATAATCAAAAATCAAATAGATGATTTCTAACAATGCACATTGCTTTGTGTATTATTAGAAATCAGCGATGTGTAATGATTATCAATTTTAATAATAATAAAGTAGTTATATTTTAAGTTTTACTAATAAATAAAAAATCCTTTACAGGCAAATTACTTTCCGAAAATCATTTTAATAATTGATATTAAAATTAAAAATAACATTGTCTTAAATTTTCAAAATATTCTTTGGTTATTGAAGGTCACATTATAATTAAATTGATAATTTTAGGAGCTTTAAAAGATATGTTAAGTTCTCGGAAATTTTTATCCAGTGACATAATGATTGATAAGAAACTTTCAAAATAGAATATAAAAATGTATTCAAGTGCTTATTATCTATTTAGATTTAACTGCATGCAATTTTATCAAAGTATTTGATTTTGTGTACATAACATATGTGGAAATAACGCATATGCTTTAAGTCCACTGATTAAGAAGTCTGGTGAGAATGTAACATATTTCATCTATACCGTTAAGAAAGGATTAAATTTATAATTTTCTTTTTTTATTAACATTTTAATTATTTATCTTATACATTCTGATAACAATCTGATATTCCTCTTGATTTTATTAACAAGTCTGTAACAATGTAATGTAATAATGTAGATTATTTGACAGTTTTATTCAAATATTATTTTATTGTGATTGGGTTTTTTAATAATGTTTAATGATTATTACAGCTTATGCGGAAAATATAAATTGCTTGGAGAAAGTGAACCACAGAATACCATTTTGTACATTTGAGGGCAGATCAAAATTCATAGACTATGATGCATATCAGAAACGTTTATTGAAAGAAAGGGAAGACCCATATCAAGGAAACAACGCACTATGTGTGTAAGTATTGAATAGGAAGAAATATACACAGTTTTCTAAATTTACAGTATTTTTATGAATATGAGTAAATGGTTCTGGTTCAAATCTGTACGTAAAATAAACAAGTTTCTTAATTTATTAAACAAAATGAAATTAAAATTTAAGAATTAAAATGTTCTTAATTTTTTTCTTATTTAAAATATAACTCACTCTAAAATTGTAATAAATTTATTATATTATTTTTACTTATAATAACAATTATTAATCATTGGTAAAAAACAGGACATAAAATTTAAATATATCTATGCATAAAAATATTAATTATAATTCAAAAATGTTAGAGAAATGTAGCTGATTTGTATAAAGTGGAAAGTATTTTACAAAATTAAAACATATTTTTGTATAGATAAGCTTATCTAAAATTCTAAATATCTATAAAAACTGCGTTTAATTAAAATTCTCGCAACAATTAAACTTAAGCCAACAATAAGCATGATTTTCATATTTATATCAGCAATCTTCGGTATTTCTTTTAGACTGTCTTTTTGTATTTCAACTCTTTTTCAATTTCAGAAAAAGTTGTCAACTGCTAAAATATTAGAAATGAGTTATAACTATTTTCAATGAAACAGACATTTAACATTCATATATTTAAAGTTATATTAGCATTTTAGTTTTGAACAGTACTATAAATACTGTATGGGACAAATGTATTATCAAAGTATAAGAACCTCTTTAGTCATGCCCTCTTTAATTTGTTTATTTAATTTGATTAAAATGTTATTATTATCAATTAATATTATCAAAGTATAAGAGCCTCTTTAGTCATACCCTCTCTAATTTGTTTATTAAATTTGATTGAAATATTGTTATTACCAATCAATATTATCAAAGTATAAGAGCCTCTTTAGACCTACACTCTCTAAATTGTTTATAAAATTCGATTAAAATATTCTAATACATTACTTTAGTTTTTTTTTCTTTATTTATTTACACAAAAATCAATTGTATTTTTGAATTTTTATACTTCTTTTTATGTTCTTGAGGATATGTTAAAAAAGAGAATGATATTTTGCAAACATACATCTCTAGAGCTGTGTCTGAAAAACAAATGGATTATTTACGAAATAAGCAAATATATATTTTTTGTTTTTATTTCTTTTTAAAATCACTTTTAAATCAACCACTGAAAAATAAAAAGCTAATTATTGCGAAAAATTGCCGATGTCCATAAGCAAATCAACAATGCCCTGTTGAGTAAAATTTGCTTCTGATCTTAAAAAAAGCTAAGTTTCCCACCCCAAGGAATGAAGTTAATTATAATTTTTTTAAACTTTTCAAAAGGTTCAAAAGGTGAAAGCTACTGAAAAAATAAGAAGTGTTCTTATTGGTTGGTTTTAATACCTTAAGATTTTGATATTGCGTTTCATCAAAATAGCTTACAAAATAATCATTTTCTTATTCGATTATGTATACTCTAAAACAATGTTTCTCAACTGAATTTACTCCAAGGACCGGTAAAATATTTCGGAACGTTCGCACGGACCGGTAATATTAATAATTCAACCCAATTCACAATTTTTCACAAAGATTTAGGAATTTATGAAACGCGATTAGGTACATAGTTGCCAGTTTGTTGTATTTACGATTTGTTGTATAACGAGATTCTTTGACACATTAACTTCTCTATTGTACGAGTTACAATTGATGAATGTGCAAGGTAGACCTGCTGTTAATACGTTTAATATTCCGAATTTCGACTGAGTTGTGTCTCAACCACGTCATACGCTAATTTCCATATTTATTCTAACTTCAATCAATGACAACGAGAAAACGGCAAGAATTTTTCTTGCTTATATTACACCATACTGAAAATTAAAATTTCCTTACACTTCCTTTTTCAATACTTTCCTGTGGGGTTATGATTTACTATATTAATTAAATATAAAGACACAAGTTAATTATCAAATTAGTCAAGAAATTCTTTTGCAAAAAATGAACTCACAAAATAAAGCAGACCATTCTTTGAGCAATGTAAAAATTTATATTTATTCATTTTATTGGTTAAAAATTTGTTGGCATGTTTTAAACTTTTATAGTTTTGCGTTTTACATTATAAAAGGTAATATGTAAGAAATTCCAATAGTTGAAATTTCTGTTAAATTCTAAATGTTCAATACTAGATAGCAAAATATAAATAATGAGATATAGTAAAATATTGATATATGAAACGTCAAAAAATAGTGATTTCTTTACAGAATCTGTTTCATAACATCATTTATTTATTTCATAGCAAATAATGCATCTTTTTTAAAAATATAACTTCTTTCTTTGTAAGTTTTAATTGATCCATTTCATGGCAAATGATATGGTAAAATTATAAAGGGCCCTTTGGAGAACTTGAAGATTTTTTTGGCGCCATTACAGTTCACTCCGATTACAGTGCAAACAGGTAACCAATCACATAATCCAATCAGAGCCTTGACTAGATCAAAACCAATCAGAACACGAATTGGTTTAGACCAGCTTGGCGATCAATCGCGACCAAAACTTGGCGAGAATCAAAGGGGCACCCTAAAGTATAGTCTAACCAATGATATTTTAATTAGAATATAAAATAGTTCTAGTTAAAATTTTTTTAAGAAAAGTAAGTCGCATTAAAATAATTAGAAATAGAGAAATCACACTTTTTAAAATTTCATTATTTACTATTATTTAATATTAAGGAATTTTATTATAGTCATTTAATAAGTTAGATTTTAAATTTTTGTCGTATATAACCGCATTTATAAGTCAAGATAATTAAATTATTTACTTCTATTTTAGGACAAAGGCTTATAAAATGGGGTGTATGGCAACAAATGTGAAACAAAATTGTAGTTACGAAGCATTGTCTGTGGTGTTAGAAATATTCAGAAAATCTCATTCCTTGAAACGGTTTTGCAAAGAAGATGATATTCTGGACCTTCAAACAAACTTTCTGGATTTCTTACCTAATACTGAAAACAAAAGAGTATTCGATATGGTTTTTCGAAATGCATAATTGGAAACAGATGTGAAGGTTAAATGTAATTCATTTAAAATCTATGACAAGAATTTCCGGTTTAGAACTCAAAATATGAAGTACAAACAATAGGAAGAAAAATGCTAGTCAAGATAGAGGGAATGGTAAATTCCTTCTCTAAAAGAAATGTGATAAAATAAAGATTTAGTAAAAATGTCTGACTTTCATTTATTGAAAAATGAATACTATTTTAAAATGAGCAATTTATTTCCATTTACGATGAATATGATTTCATTAGGGAATAATATGCACTTTTTAGACACGTATCATGAGTATTACTTTTATAATAAACATATTATAAGAATTTGTAGTTATTTAAAAAGGTTTTCAATTGGAATTTTACTTACATTATATAAATATCAACATGGGTTTAAAAATATCAAGTCATTACAGTATTACTGTATAAAAGACAAAAAAAATATGATGGAAAGTTACTGTAACTTTAGCTTTCTAATTAATGTTGTTGTTTCTGATGACACTTGCAATGCCAAGCCTGCCATTTAGAGACTAGGTGAATGAAGTCAGAGAGAGAGAGCGTCTTCCGTTTTTGAATAGAACAACCTCATACGAAGGTGGAAATACTACTTTTAGCTCATTGATGGCAGCACCATCTGAATCTTCTAATTTTAAAGATTGAAACCAGTAAACAAGCAAATTCTGGCTCCACCTACCAACAGAGGTATTAATTTGTAATGGGAACATGGAGGACATTGTGATCCGACATATTTTACATGCTCCAGTCGCCATTAGTGAACTAGATGGATCTTCGGCTAAGCAGGGACTCGAACTCACCACCTTTTGGTAACGAGAACGATGCCCTAACCAACCAGACCACATCAGCCTTATTATTATTATTGTAGTGATTGATATCAACATTGAATAGATAAACATTGTTAAAGGCAGTTAAAAAAATTTTGGACATTGATAAATTTTAAAAAATGATTAAATATGTTTTAATTTATTTATAATTAATACTAAATTACTTAGGCAAAATTTTTAGAAGAAGGCATCAATCAAGACTTCTTAAAATTAATAGTTACAGAAACTTTTTATTTATTCCCTTTTTAACTGTTTCTTAGTATAGTTCATAAGTTAACTTCTTGTTATTTATCATAAACACTTTGGAATTTATCACAAATTTAATGTTACACAATTTAATAGTTTTTAAATAGTTTATTTCGAATATTTTAACCAGAATAAAAGATATTCATAGAATTTTAATTGTTAGTGTTGGCAAAGAAATCCGTTTTAAAAATGTAGAAAATCTAATAAAATTCAATGCAGAAATTTTCTAAAAAGTTTGTTTACCTAATAATTTTAAATTCAACTTGTAAATAAGAACAAATATAAAACTCTCCTTCAAAAACTGAATTACAACTATTGTTGATAGAATATTTGATGGAAAAAAACGTGCTGAATCGTTTTTTTTTACATTTGAAAAATTTCCCAAAAATTCATAAAAAAAAATAGATTTTTGATTGAGAATATTTTTTTTAGAATTTTAGGTAAAAATTTTGATTTATGCTTAATATCCAAACCAAAACAATTGGCCAATAAACAAAGGATTAAAGAACATATTTTCTCCATTTTCTAAAATTTTTTTAAACTTTGTTTTTTAAACCGAAAGGTATTGATTTCTAATGCCGATAGATCCGTCATGTTCACTATTAGCTACTGGGCCACACAAAATATGTCGGGTTGCAGTGTCTTCCATGTTCTCATTCCAAAATAATATCTCTGGGGATAGCTGGAGCCAGTCCGTGTGTCTTCTGTGGGTTCAATCTCTACATTGGAAGATCCAGATAGTATTCCCTTCTATGAACCAAAGTCATACTTCAACCTGCATGTGAAGATGCTCTATTCAAAAAAATGGAAGTAGTTTTTCTGAATTCATTCGGTTTTAGCTTCGCAAAGTGTTATGAGTAACAACAATATAATCTTATCATTTTAAAGAGATTAAAATCAAATTTTCGGTGAAAATGTGATTTAGGTCCCCTGCTTGGCGCGTTTTAAAAAACGTCGATGCCATGGCGACAATTCTACCACTATTACAAAGTGAAACTTATTTAGCGACCAATGAAAATGTTAAAACAAAAGAGTAATTAATGAGCATGATCGTAAAAAGCGCTTCAAATTAGTGAGTTAGCGAGGAAGGGGAACTAAACCGATGTTTAACACAATTTTCTTTACCTCGAATATATTAATAAATCTTTATTAAAATGCATTATTGTCAAAAAAATCACACAAAAATATACATAAACTAGGGTATAACTTACAAATGCTTCTAAACTTTTATACTACTCAGTTAAATTTTTAATAATAATATACACTCATAAGACAAAACTAATGGAATTACTAAATTTTTAGAATGAAATGAATTTCGTTTTAAGTTTGATAAGTCATCACAAACATATAATATACTAAAATTATTATTTTATTTAATAAGAAATTTATCTCTATTGAATATACGATAAATTCTTAAAATTACATTTTAGAATAGGCAATTATTCAGATTTAAACTTCAAAGGCTTCCATTATAAATACAAAAGTAATCTAAAAACAAACATAACACCACATGAAATTATTAATGCTTCCTTTTGTTGAAGATTACTCAATCGCGATAAATATTTCTTAATAAATATGGGATATCAAAGTATATTCAAATCACTCCTTACTAGATTCAATTCTTTCACTTCTCACAGAAAATAAATGTCCCATCACATTTTTGAATAAATATTATTGCTGTTATATAATTCGAGATTATAGCCCACACATTTCTAAATTTCTTTCAAAATAATCTCCCTGCCAGGCGACAGTAAACGGGAGATGAAAGTACCAGCCGAAAGAAGAGAAGATCTTTCAATTAATTCTTTAGCTCCACTTGAATAAATCCACTTTGTCACCGTATATCATCGCCAAAGTTAATAAAAGCTTGATGGGAGTTGTACAAATATTATTATTAAATATTTTTCTTCTTTTACTTCGATGATTCCGTTTCATTTTGCAACACTTGCTCGATGACAGATTTAATAATAACCTGAAGATCACACGTACAATGGGAAAGTATCGATCAATAAAGCTATTTATGATGGGAGTACTTTCATTTTCTATATATGCGTTTCGATTAAATATATATTGGATGATTTCTGCTCATAGATTCGAACCGTTGAAAAGTTTAACATAAAAATGATAATTTATTGCTTTTTTGAGTGACAACCAATATGAATATTTGTTTCGATATCATATTTTGGAAAATTCCTTATCATGTAGGTTTGTGTGTGAATATTTTTTTTAATATGTGTATATTTACATTTAAGATTTTATTCGCTTTGATATGAGACGTGAACCATATATTAGGAAATGATTTTATTTTTCCTTTCAAGCAATATTTTGTAAAATGATTCAAAATTAATTTATTTCAATCTCCATTTAATAAATGTATAACGTAATAGAATCTAAGACGGAATTTATAACAAGAAAAGATGATTGTTATGGATTTTTTTTCATTTATGATATAATGTGATTTTATTAATTTTTTTATCATTTCATATAATATTGATGTTATTTATTTTGATAATGGAAAACTTTATGATAACACATACATAAATTAGGTTGTTTATTTAATAAATATTCGCAATGGTAATTATAAAATATTACCATTGCGAAAATTTATTAAATAATTTTAACACTATTACCAGACAAAATAATTTTTAAACATGACTACATTAGTATGAGAATTTTAGACATGATAACAGTTGGTATATTGGAAACGTATTTATTGCTAATTTTGCAGAACTAGCCAAAAATATTTAATCATTCAATTCAGCATATATTAAGGTATATATAATTTAAGGAACTATATTTTAAATAATTTTAAGAAAAGTATTAATCAAATACGAAATTAAAAATAATAAATTATTTATAATAAATTTAAAACAATTCATTAATCCATGAACATAAATAAGAATTAATTGAGGCCAATGTGGCATGATTTGATTGGGTATTCTCGTTACTAAAGGGTGGTGAGTTCGAACCCAGCTTAGCCGAAGATCCGTCGTGTTCACTAAGGGTGACTGGGACACGTTAAATCTGTCGGGTCACAATGTCCTCTATGTTTCCATTCCAAATTAATAACTCTGGTGTTGATTGGAGCCAGGCTTTGGGTCTTCTCTGGTTTCAATCTCTAAATTGGAATGTTCAGATGGTGCCGCCATCTATGAGCCAAAAGTCGTACTTCCACCTTTGTTGCTGTATTCAAAAACGGAAGACGCTCTCTCTGACTTCATTCGCCTAGTCTCTGACGGGCGGGATCGTGATTGCCAAGTGTCATCAGAAGCAACAACAACAGAATTTATTTTCTTATATTTTATAATTTGTTCATATTTTATACGGGTATTTTGATTTTCTCATATGTTATACAAATCTCTCATACAGAGAATTTGAAACTCTTATATTCACTATATAAAGATTTTAAGCTGAGTATGTTTAATTTTTTTGCTAGTTTATTTAACTGAATTTTTAAATGTTTTTGCCTTCTTAAAATATTTTCAAAATTGCAGCTGTAAATTTTGTTAGTACGAATAAATCAACTGTTACAGAAAACGTATAAAATAGTTAATTAAATTTTGATCAATTTTGTAAAGTTGGGAATAATAATATTGAATTAAATTAAAATTTATGATTTTTGTGGTAAAATACAAAAGCTATATTTTATAAGTACAATAATTTGATGATTTGAATAACATAGATTAGAATAACATAGATTTGAATAACATAGATTAGAATAACATAGATTTGAATAACATAGATTAGAATAACATAGATTTGAATAACATAGATTAGAATAACATAGATTTGAATAACATAGATTAGAATAACAGTGTTGGGGATAATATAACAAAATTAATATAGAACCTGTATCAATATGAATGA
Organism: Latrodectus geometricus; assembly: GCA_026290005.1. Lineage (NCBI taxonomy): Eukaryota > Metazoa > Arthropoda > Arachnida > Araneae > Theridiidae > Latrodectus > Latrodectus geometricus. The sequence goes on from JAPDSC010003374.1 coordinate 12,962, forward strand.
ACTTGATAAATCAATAGAATCAAATCAACAATATTTATAGATTTTATGATAAAAATATATTGAGTATAAAACAAAAAAAATCTTGCAACGTAAGAATTTTGGGTAAAAAAAAACTTTTTAATAAACTCTTTAATACAACGCAAAATAACCAAAAATACCATTATATCCAAAATCTCAGTATTCAATATTTTTTCAGCTTTCTTGAAAAAATTAAAGTAGTAACAAAACATTTCCTGCATGCGCGCCATCTGATGGAAGGTGAGAACATTCAGTCACATGCATACAAGTTTAAGTTTCAGCACTTAGGAATTAATATTTGCTTCTTGTTTTGATTAATTTTTTATTTTTTTATTTATTTATTTATTTATTTATTTATTTATTTTGGTTAAGGATGTATTTTATATTAAAACATCATTTGCCTAAAAACATTTTTCACTATAAAATAATACAAATTTATTGTTAAACTTTAACAGCATTCTTTCAAATCAGCTCGAGATATGAATATTTCTATATTTTATTTCTAAGCACTATGAGTAATAGAAATTCTTAGATAATACAATTTGAAATTGCAATTTTATCATTGATTTATATTATATTAAATATTTTCATTCCATTTTCATAAGAAAAAATTTTTTTATTTGATTGATTTTACAAGTATGGCAACATGAATATATATTTTTTTCAATGTTATTCTGTTCCATTAGTTCTTGACACTTACGTAATTAATATTTTTTATTAAAAAATATATAATCTATTTATAAAATGTGTCTTTTACTAGCGCATTAATATTTTTTGCATGAATTACATTTTTTCCATTAAAAAATTTTACTACGCCACTTAAACTTTGGTCCAATAACTAACAACTTCATGGAAACTTTTTCGGAAAAGTAAAGAATGCCTATATTTTTTAATATTTTCATTACTAATAGAAAAAAAGTACATCCTTACTTGCTTCATATATAATTTTTTATAGAAAATTCTTAAAAGGGTAGAATTTCTGCTGAGTGTTTTTTATTTAAAAAATCCAAAAACAAAAATTTACATAATGTAATTCCCTTATCTTAATTCATATTTTAAAAAAGAAATTCTTCACTGAAACATAATAATACAAATTGTCTAAAAATTAAAAAAAATTAAAGTCAATTATATATTATACAAGGCAAATCTTGTTAATTAATATTTTTTTTTACGGTGGGCACCCTAGAGCAAGTAAGTACATTAGCACATTTGCCGCAACAAGGCCAGACACTGCTACTCATTTTATCGTTACCTGGTGGGCACCTGTAAACCAAGTCACGTAGGTACGAGTAGCATCGCCCACGTCACACCGCCACAATATAGTTATACGGCGAGCCACATTCATCCATCATCTGAGGAAAAGACAAGAAACAGAGAGAGAGAGAAAGAACATCCATGCCCGAACCGGGATTTGAACCCAGGTCCTTCCCATCCAGAGTCAGTTACGCTAACCACAAGACAGGTTGGGCGGCTGCTAATAAATGTAAGGATTAATATAATATACCAGGAATTTATTTTTAAAAAATTATTTATGTCAATAATCTTAATAAAAAATTTACGTTTGTATATAACATTAAACCAAATAATGCAGACTTTTTACGTGATATTTCATCAAATGAGTTTTATATAAATATATTACATTCAAAATGCTATGAATTGCGTTTTAAATATATAAAATGAACTGGAATAAGTAGCAAATGAAGTTTTCTAAATATGATATGTTTGAAATAAGCAATATTCGAAATACCAATTGAAAGATCAAGAATCATACTTGAAAATGTTGCATGCTTTTCATAGCCAATTTAAATATTTCTCTAAAGAATCGTGGGACTTACGACGAATATTTATGCGGGGTTTATGTTCGTCAGACGTCAAATATTCAAATATATTTATACGTGGGATGTTCAGTTAAACTAATGTATTTTGAAAATATTTACCTTATGCCCTTTTAAAGCGTTAAATTTCTTTGTTGCTTTCAGAAGGAAATACTAATTGGATTCAGAGCCATTCTCTTAAAAGCAATTTCTAGTGACTAAAATTCATATTTTAATATGTTTTTAAAGATCTTTTTGTCTTAGACAACAGCAATCTTACATTTTGTCTTAGACAATAAATAAAATCTGCTTATAAACAAGTTCCTCGGATAAGGAATTGCTTAATTAACTTACATTTATTACACAAGATATTTCTTTTAGACAAAAATTGTAATCAAAATGAGGATAATCGTGAACTTTCTAATAGTTACACAATCGTTATTGCCAAAAATAAAATATACTTATTAGTATTTTAAGTGGTATATATAATAATTTAAATATATATTTGTGATATTTTGAGATAATATCTATGTAAACATCGAATAATAAAGTGAAGTTTATAATAGTTTTTCACTATTTTATCAATAAGTTAATCTGTATTTAAAAATATGACAACATTATTTTAGATTATAAATAAGTATCTATGGCTATATTTTAGTTAAAATAATGAAATTACATTAAAATGGATTCACATTAATATGTTTGTTATGATTAACATTAGAAATTACTGTAAAAAGCGAGTTCAAGAATTAATTAAAAAACATAAATATTTTTATTTTATTAGTATTTAAAAATAACTTATTTTCAATCCATGTTATATATTCTTTTTTGTCATAAATACAATTTCTATCTTATTAGAGAAATCCCTTACCTTAATATTATATTAATGAAGAAAGTATAAATAAATAGTATAAAATATTTAAACTTATAAAAAATTCTCAAATTGAATAAAAGATAAATTGTATGAGAATGCTCATACAATTTATCCATTATATTCTCTTGTATTTTAAAGGAAGGAGTTCGTCAAATGGACTGGCTTTCCCAGAGATTAGACCTGAACCCTATTGAGAACCTGTGGGACGAGTTGGATCGCCGAATTAAGGGGTGCACTACCCGTCCAAAATCGGTGAAAGAACTTGTATGTCTACTCTAAGCCGAATAGAAACAAATTACACAACAAAGTGTCGTTTTCGGAAATCTGGTAATCCGGTTTCTCAGATATATGAAGTATACTCCATGTTGTACATCATAATATTGTATAGCAATAAATAAAATGAAACTTTTATTTTACGTGGAATAAGCTATAAAGTATATACGTCAACTATATAAAGGTATTTTTTAAATATTATTAAAAAGTTAAAATTTGTGAGATTGATGAGTTCTATGAATGAAGTCTTTTATAAATATAACAAGTGCATTTATAAATATAAGAAGATACGTGCAATTACAAATATGAAACAGATAAATTGTAAATTATGTATAAATATATATACTGTTTACCAATAAGTATTCGGATACCTGTGATAGAAAAGAAAAACTAACTTCATTCAAAATCAATAAATGGTAAAGCATCCACGAGAGGCAATTACAGCGCGGGAACCCTCCGGAACATACATTCCACAAGTCTCTGCATTACTGCTTGAGGTAGTGCCTTCTACTCGGCTTAGAGTAAATATACAAGCTCCTTCGCCGATATTGAACGGGTATTGCACCCCTTAATTCGGCGATCCACTCGTTCTAAAATAGGACTCAGGTCTGGTATCTCAGCAAGCCAGTCCATTCGACAAACTCCATTGCCACCATACCAAGCCTTGGATAACCTCGAAACATGACAACAAGCAATGTCAGCCTGAAAGTTACAGTAAACTGCCACAAGGTAGGAAACACATTGTCATCCAAAATGAGATGCCATGAATGGACTAAGAGTCCCAGTCCATGCCAGGAGATACACCCCCAAACCATAATACTTTATTGGTGGCACAAGGCATTCTGGCAGGAGACGTTCACCAGGCAAATGACAGACCCAGACCTTGCCATCTGAATGGTAAATTGTGAACCTTGTTTCGTCGCTCCTAAGAACCTGTTTCCACTGATCCACGATACAATTTCAATGTGCTTTCCACCACATTAACCGAGAAGCGTGATTGGATTTTGTGATCAAACGCTTCATTGGCAACAGCACGACCATGAAAACCAAGTTGATGTGCTTCTTTACGGATGGTATTCATTGAAACAATACTCCCGGATGCCTGTTGAAACTAATCGTGGATGACCATCGGTTGGGTGTGGTTTTTCAGAATTTCTCCGGACAGCAATAATCAGTCTCTATCTGCCAGTTTCGTTGGTCTACCGAATCATAGCACATTCCGACAATCACCACTCATCTTCTACTTCTTAAACACATAAGCCACTGATGATTTTGGATACTTCAGATAGCTAGATGTGTCCTTTAAAGATCGGTTACACTTGTGATACAATTTAATTGTACCTTTTTCAAATCAGAGAGCTCCGAACTGCGCGACATCTTGTATGAGATGAGACTATTGCCGATACTGTTTCCTACACTATATATACCGTAGGAGACCTTGACGTACCTCGGGACCGCTAATATCATCATTTGCATAAGTAT
>JAPDSC010003374.1:32422-51679 GCA_026290005.1 Latrodectus geometricus
GTTTCATTTTAAATTTAAAGATATTATTAATCAAATAATGAAAGTGATATTGCAATTGTAAAAGTATTTATGATGTAGCACTTACTTTAAACCTGAACATTATTTAATTGATAGATATATAGAAACATTTATTTAATTTAATATATTTTATTACAAACAACTTTTATACTTAATATTTAGAAGTTAAATCAAGTATTGGGAATTATTTTAATGCAACGAAAGGGGTTGAAAGATTAACATAAATTTGAAATATCTTAATAATGAAATAAATTTCAGGCATGGTCAAAAAAGCAATTTCATGTAATTCAGTTCAGCAAATTATAATTAATGCTGAACAGTGGAAACATACAGTCTAAAATCAAGCTGTTGAAACTTTTTTCAAAAAGTTTTTTAATACTTTAATTTAGACAGTCAGTAAAATCATGCATAATCAGAAAAAAATAAGTAGAAGCTTGGGAGAGAGAAATTTTAAACTTCAATTAATTTTCAAAATGCAACATATGTTGCCATTACAAACAAACAAACAAACCTTCTTACTATTTTTAATATTTGGATCGATTTTATGCCCATTATTTTCCAATCGAATAAAGATTTTATAAGTAAGGAGAAACAGTCGTCATTTTCTTCTTTATAAAAAAAAGAAGAACGTTCTTTCTATAAGCTTAAAAAAATTATTTTTTATTTTTTAATTCTTGACATGGTCCCTAATGTATTAATAATGTGAAAAATTCACGAAACAAATAATGTTTCAAAAAAATTTTTTTTTTCTGGTTCGAAATGTATTAAAAAAATAAAATGTATGTTACAAATTTGCTAAATGCTCTTGCAAGTGAGTAGGAATTTGTCATTTCCCTTTTTTACTTAAGATTGTTTAGAAGAAATTATCTTTTTTTGGAATAATAAAATTGTATGAGATTTTTGACTATGTCACAAAATATTAAGTATTTATTATGACTATCCAAGATAAGATATTTTACCACCAGAACATATATTGAAAAACTGACAATTTTCCTCCAGTTTAAAATTATTTGTGCAATTTTGAATAACATTAATTTGTATATCGTATTAAAGCTGCGTTTTCATCTTCTACTCAAGTCCTAGCTTTTAGTATTAAATGGTTATTGTTTGATTTAGGATTTATTTTATTTTTGGTGACTGAAGCTTCCTTCTTTCTAAAAACTAAAACTCCAATAAAAAATATTATAGTATTAAAAATAATACTACATTTTTAATACTCTAATCTCAATATCCACTAAAATTATATTATTTAAAAATAATAGTATATTTTTTAGAAAAAAGTGAAAATAAAATTTATATTATATAATACATATGATATAATATATATTATTACTTTTCTAAGAAAAATGTAATGTTCTATAACGAAAACTATATAATTTTTAAATAAGTATATTGTATAGCTGACACAATCAGAAGAAACAATTCTGTATCAGAAGAAACTGTTCTGTAAATTTGTTAATAGGGTTGGTGTTTGGATAATGAAAATGTTTCTGACTCAAGCTGATACTGTTAAACATCTTAATAGGTTCTGGAGTGGGATCCACCGTCTCTGTATGTATCTCAATATTAAATCAAAGTTTCTGTGTCCAAAAGAAATGCTTCAGGGCGACTATGAGCTACAACACCTGTAGGAGACAGTTTTATAGCTCTTCCAGCCAGCAGAAGAAGAAGAATCTCTGTGTAGCAACTTGTTGCAGACTGATAGCGTCTTCACCATGCAGTTATCTAAGCAAGGTGATAAGTAGTATATGACCTATTACCAAATGACACAAAATGGTCCATTTATATTGGTCAAGAGAACACGTTTCTTGGACTAGGCAGCGATGAGCTTCTGTACTTTTTACAGAAAAGTTCAGATTCACACAGGAAGTGTGCTGATCTCGAGAGAGCAAAGCTTCAGATAGCATCCATCTAACAATGTGGAAAGACTCAGTTATCTTGTGGTGGAGTAATGGTTTAGGCAAGTATCTCACTCGGTAGTCACTCTGATCTGCTTATGTTCCAGGTAGAAATTGTGATTGATGTGAGAAATTGGGATGAGATCCTAGATCTGTATGTCCACCCATATGGTGGTGAAATTGGAAATGATTTCCTTCTGATTGATGAGGATGCATGATTTCATCAAGTAGTAAGCTCTTGGGGGATATTTTGTGGCTTTTGGTTTGGTGCGAAATGAGTAGTCTGCTCAATTACCAAACTCTAAATCCATAGAGCTTCTGTGGGACTATCTTGGTAGACATGTTGCTTTTTAAGTCCTCTTTCAAGGTCTGTAGGTAACCTAGAAAGCAGCTTACTCCGTGTTTGGTCCACCCATTTCAGTAACCGACAACTTAATACATGGCTTGGAAAGTTAATGTCACCAATGAATTCAAGTTAGATGCTGGTGTGTACCTCATAAAAACTCCTTTTTGTTATTGCATCCATTTGACCACAAAAATCTGTGAAAATTATTTTCTTCAAAGAAGAGACTTTTAAAGCGAGAGTGCTTTTTGGTTGTAAATCATTCATGCCTTTTCCTTAAGTAAATTTCCACGTTGCAAACAATACAATTGTTTTTTATGCACGTGTCATCTAAATTTGGTTTTTCTACATTCATTCCTTTTGCAATTAACCTCAAAAAACAAACTATGGTTTTTGGGTATCATTAAGTCTTCGCAGGTTTTGCAAGATATGAGAGGAGTGATTGAATAGAAAATCAAATTTCATTAGAATATACTATTAGCACAATTTTATCATTAACTTTTATTCCCGTATAAGGAAAAAAATATTAATAGAAAGTAGAGTTCCCTTAATATTGTTATTTAAAACTAAACTCGCATTCAAAAAATACACTACTGCCCATTAAAATTGCTACACCAAAAAGGCAATATGCTACAGACGTGAAATTTATACGAAAGGAAGAAGGTGCTGTGATATGCAAATGATTAGCTTTTCAGTGCATTTAGACAAAGCAGGCGCCAGTAGCGACACCTACATTGTGTTTAAATGAGGAAATTGTTCAGCCGGTTCCTCATACACAAATTGCATTTGAACGTTGATGCCTGGTGAAAAGTTGTTGTGATGCCTCTTGTAAGAATGAGAAATGCGTACCAGCACATTTCTGTTTTTGATAAAGGTCGAATTGTAGTGTACCGGGATTGCGGTTTATCTAATCGCAGTATTGCTGCTCGCGTCGGTCGAGATCCAATGACTGTTAGAAGAATATGGAATCGATGGGTTCAGGACGATAATACGGAACGCGGACATGCGGGATCTCAACGGCCACCTATCACTATCAGCCGAGAAGACAGGCATATTATCCGCATGGCCGTAATGGATCGTGGAACCACGTCACGAGCCGTGAGTCAAGAAACGGGATCATTTGGAAGACAACAAGTGTCTGTACGAGCAGTTCGACGACGTTTGCAGCAGCATGGACTCTCAGCTCGGAGACCATGGCTGCGGCTTCCCTTGACGCTGTGTTATAGACAAGAGCGCCTTCAATGGTGTGATCAACGACGAACCTGGGCGCACGAATGGCAAGACGTCATCTTTTCAGATGAATCCAGGTTCTGTGTACAGCATCGTGATGGTCGCATCCGTGTTTGGCGGCATCGTGGTGAACGCACATTCGTCATCGTCATACTGGCCCATCACATCGCGTGATGGTATGGGGTGCCATTGGATACACGTCTCGGTCACCTTTTGTTCGCATTGATGGTGCTTTGAACAGTGCACATTACATTTCTGGTGTGTTACGACCCGTGGCTCTACCCTGTATTCGAGCCCTGCGAAACCCTACGTTTCAGCAGGATAATGCCCGACCGCATGTTGCAGGTATTGTACAAACCTTCCTTGATACGGAACATGTTCGGCTGTTGCCCTGGCTAGCACGTTCTCCAGATCTTTCACCAATAGAAAACGTCTGGTCAATGGTTGCCGAGCGACTGGCTCGTCACCAAATGCCAGTCACTACGGTTGATGAACTGTGGCATCGTGTTGAAGCTGCATGGGTATCTGTACCTGTGCATGCAATCTAATCTCTGTGTGATTCAATGCCCAGGGATATAACTGCTGTTATTACTGCCAGAGGTGGTTGTTCTGGGTACTGTTTTCCCAGAATCTATCCAGCCAAATTTTTTGAAAATTTAATCACTTGTTATTTCTAGTATAATATATTTGCCCAATAAATATCATTTTTTTATCTGTATTTCTTCCTAGTGTAGCAATTTTAATGGCCAGTAGTGTACAATTTTCATCACTAATATAAACAGAATGTTTTTACATGAATAAAAATATTTTCTTGAACAAAATGTTATAAAAATCTCATAAACATATATTTTGTCTTATTTTTATTACATTAAAAAAAAAGCAAATTTCAAATTATTTACATGTTATTAAATTATATGGAAAACAACGAAATGCAGATTATTTCTAATATATCCATCAGCTTCTCAAATGCCGACACTTTTTATCCAATGTCCAACCATTTTTCAGCCATTATCAGACTTATGAAATTCTTTAGAATTGATAACGTTTTACATTGTAAACTATTCTATGGACTTCTAACTTCAAAAGTGGTTTGTTTTTTTTAATTTAAAAAGAAGTACCAGTTGAAGGATATCAGACCTGACCAACCATACCCAAAAGTAAATTACACTTGGAGAATATTCTAATTGCATCTATTTTTAAGTGATCCAGACACCCATATTTGGAAACAAAGCAGACATTTAGCTGGGTCAGTGAAAGATCGGTAAAACTATACATTAGGGTTCCTTTGGCGAAAATGGTGATGATTTTTTTTGATGCCACTCTTGTTCGCGACAGTCACTGTGCTAACAGATATGGTAATATCTGTTAGCAAAATATAATGACAAATCAAACTTAATTAATGAAATAAAATGCATTTTGAATCATAACAAAAAATTAAAGGAGAAATCACATAAAGAAATGAAAAAAATTGACTTACTTTATTTAGCTTCACATTATTCGTACTTTCAGGTACACAAAATTCTGTAACAACAGTTTCTAATGGATCGTTTAATGTGGAGAGCATATGAACCTTTCACACTACAATTCCATTCAAAGCCATCTGATCGATCTTTACGTTCGACCAGATACCTATCTTTTGCACAAACTGGGCATTTATACCAATTACTAATTAAACCTTCATTCATACACCAGTCAATGACTGTTTTTTTTTCCATTGTTACTCAAATCGAACAGAAATTTAAAATTTATTTTTCTTACCGAAGCCATTTTATAAGATCCTACATTTACGATAAACATTCAAAAATAACTCAACATCAGTTGGATTTTCAAAATTCTAAAAATGATATAAACCAAAGTCCGTTAAACATTAAAAAATAACTCAACGTGAGTTAAAAATACAACATGCGTTGGATTTTTAAATTTCAAAAAAATGATAAACCAATCAGAGCACAATTCGGTTTTGCCCAACTTCACGATCAATCATGATCACAACTTAGCTAGAATCAAAGCGGAAACCTAATGTATAGTCTAACGAAAGATCCTTCTATCCTTGATTAATGAAAAGGACATAAGTGAAAATTTGATATTAACTAATATTATTAAGGAATAGTTTCTACAGAAAATTTAAATTAATAAACTTAACTTTATAGCAAATAATTCAACAAATTTGATAAGCCATCATAATCAATTACAAAATTACAAAGAGAAAATTCTTCAGTTATTTAAATTACAAGTACAAAACAACTTAAAACTCTAGTTCTAAATAGTTTCAGAGTTTCAATTACCTAACCAATATTCCTGAAGAAAAGAAAGAAGTAACATAGATCAATATCAGTATATCTGTTTGAAATCTAGTTAAGTCTATTGATTACTCTCTAAAGAAACTTCACAACTTTCTAGAAACTTTCTAACACGTTTAAAACAAAATAATTATTTTAAATTCTGAATATTTTAAGCAGAAGTTAATAACGGTTGGATGGAAAGGAAATAATCTACATATGCTTTTTATTTCTTTTCTTTTTACTAAATATTCAGAATATATAACCACATACTATAAAAATAAACTAAATTTATCCATAAGTTTTTCCAGAAAAAATTAAAATATTAAAATAATATATATATATATATATATATATATATATATATATATAAAAGAAATTTGATTAGTAGAACTAAGAAACAAAAAATAATTACATAAATTTTAAATGTGTGTTAGCATGTTACAACGAATTTGTTGACATTTCGAAGAAAAATACGTCTTCATGTATTTTCTTTCGTATTTTGTAGATAACACGTTCGTACCATTAAGATGTTCTTAATTGTACGAATGTGTTATCTACAATATTTTACATTTAATTCCATAAGGATATTTTCATATTTATGCCTATTAGGATATATTTAAATTGTACATTTATTAAATATCAGATACATTTCATATTTTTATATCGTATGCATATTATATTAAAAGCAAATATATTTTTGTAGCAAGAAATTTAAGGATAATTTTTGCCATTTTAACTTTATTTTTTGGGCATATTTTCTTAAATTAACATAAAAAAGCTATGCATAGCTTGAACAACTATTATTTAAATTAATTATTTATTTTCTATTTTAAATCCTCCTCAGGGCTTAATAAGCTAGAAATCGTGATTATAAATAACTACATAGAAGAATGTAAAGATCAGACTATGATAATCAATCAATTAAATCATAATGTTAAATAAATATTTTTTCTTTGTCTTTAGTATCTATCATTTTTACAATTTGAAATATTTTTACTGAATCTATATGGCTTGAATAATTAAAATTTGCTGTTCAAATTTTATTTTATCTATCAAACAATTGTAGATATCACAATAAAAAATATTACATCTTCGCACACGATTCCCTTGCTAATTTTTCGTTTCAAAAATAACTTCCCAAGCCTAAATTATATCTCATTACATATTAGTTTGGGGAAAAAGAAATCCATTACTTTTACATGAACTTTATGTAACTTCTTTTGGATTCACTTTGTAAAAAGGTTTAAAACAGCTTTCATGTAGATTTTTAGGTCTTGCGCGTTACGACTGCTGACATGAGGTTAACTTCGATCATTTTTGATATTTTATAGACATTTTCGACGATACTGTATCCACATGCTAGATGCATCTCTAACATCAAAAATACCCGAACGGAATCAACGAAACAAAAATTGTACGTAACTGGTTGTTACAGTCTTATATAGGACGATAAACACCTTTCACAATTTTAGCCACCCGGCTATCCTTTTCGCAGTTACAAGAGAAAAAAGAAAATGTATCGAATTTTCTGTTTGTTGTCTTTCATTTTTAAGACCTTGTACTCGTAACTGAATGAATCAAACAAAAAACCGCAAGAGGATATTTTAGTGTCAAATGTCACCTTTCTAACGAGCATAAATCTGAAATTGTTTGATAGATATCTCACGAGATATCGATCACTACAGACGTCTACCGAAAAATTAATGGATTACTTTTTCCCCAAACTATTATTTTGAACAGTTATATGTTCTTCGTTATACAATATTTTTATTCAAGAATTAATTTATCAAAAACTAATTCAAATATTAATTCAAAAATTGATAACGTGACGTTAAGATAAAGCTTAGAATGTTTGAACAAAAACTTAGATAACAAAACAGAATATCTGTGAAGCTATATTTATCTGGAAATTTAAAAATGAAATTTGCATTAAGTTGTTTTTTGTATCTTAAAACATTTTAAAGTCACTCCTCGATACAATTTTGTTGATCGATCTAGCAAACTCATACTGAACATGTGGAAAGGATATGGGGTTTCGCAAAATGGTGAAACAAGCGACATTAGACAAAAAGTCATCATTTCAATATTTATTTAGCTGAATTTAGTTGGCGGAGAAAAACAGGAAACGCCTTTGATACTATATAAAAAGCTATTTACTCACCTTTAACTTCAACATTTTCTTTTAACCAGTTTTAAGAAAATTAATTTAATTTTAATTTTCTTAATTCGTAAGAGGCCAGTTTTCTGTAAGTTAATTTTAATTTTCTTAATTCGTATATTGTATTTATAAATATATATTCTGGAATTTTGGATTTTTATATTTTTGTTACCTCATAATTAGGACTTTTCATTTTTACAAGAATTTATAGAGATAAGTCAAAAACTGACAATGAAAATTTTAATCACCAAATGTCGCCAAGGTATTCATCTTGGTACGCACGTATTAATATTAATATTTTATACGATAGTTTTTAAGGTTACATGAAAAAATCGTTTTTAAGGTTACATGAACATTTATTTTTAAGGTTATTGCAGATTTAGTAAATTTAACTGTATCAAGTATATCTAAAATCAGTAATCATATATACTTATTACAATAGAAAACAAGAATCCCTACAAAATGAGTCTTCTATTACTGTGTTACTTTTCGAATGAAAAATCTATGAGGTTATTTTTTTTAAAATCTCAATAACACAATTAGGAAGGAGCTAAAACAATTAACAAACCCAGCAAAGAAGACACATAAGATCTCATTTTTCCTTTTCATTTCAAACTCAAAATTTCTCAGAACTATTTACGGATATTGTAAATACAGTTTCGTTAGCAATCTAATCTTTAAAATGTGATTAAGTTTGAAAACTAATTTTTGGCGAGATTTCGTTAAGCACATGTTTGCATTTTTTCCCCAACATTTTTTTCACCTTTGGATGGCGTGTTTAGTAAAAATTATTGTAATGTAGCATTAAATACAGAAACTAACTCTTATCTTTTATTTTTCACAATTTAATAGTTTTTATACTATAGTTTTGTTGTTTAAGTTTCGGCTTTTTAAAAATAAACCCTAACATAATAATTAAAGTGAAACCATTTCAGGAATTATTACAGATTTAAAAAGGGATATCACACTTTCTAGAAGCTGAGGAATCTGTCTAATAATATTTTGAAAATTCATACCTACACAAAATGATATACAAAAGAATGCAACAGTAAGTAAAGAGAATTAAGGCTGTTACATTGTGGAAATGCAGGTGTTTATCTTAGGAATAAGTACAATGCATGGATAATGTTATTACAAACTTGAGCTCATATTTCATATTGAAGAAAATACTGCAAACTATTTTGAAATATTCTGTTTAAAATAAACATTTGTTCGATAACTACCATTTGTTCAAGAATCTTGCTTTAAAAATTAAAGATGTTTTTTTTTCTTTTTCTTACTAAATTTTAGCAGATATATATAAGAAAAATTTTTAATATGTTTTCTACACATAAAAATTTTTTCTGAGAATTTTATTTTACATTACATTTTATATGAAATGATTATGTTTAGCAAATAAATATTGGTTACCATGGTTACCATAATCTAAAAAATTATTGCAATAGGGTACTAAAAATCCCAAATTCAGTGTAAGGCTATTTCAAAATCTATATAAATATTTTATTATCAAATGCTATTATATTTCATGAATTATTTAGTATAAATATATTTGTAAATATCCACTGAAATATAAATATGTATACATGCATATGTCCCTTTATATATTTGAAGTATATAAATCGTTGAACTGAGGCTATAAGAAGTTGTTATCAATTTAAAATAATTTTTATACCAAACCGTATAATTCACTTGTAATTGTAACGAAAGCTAAATTGATTTCTGTTATAAAATTTTAATAAATAAACATAAAATACACGTTGAATTTATGCTTAAATATCTAAAGGTTCTGCCCACAGGACCCTCTTTTAATTATTTTTGGCTTTGTTTAATTAATTTATAGGCCATAAAATGCTGAAATTAAATTCTTTTCTGAGGAAGCGGTAGCTTATTATATGAAAGAAACCCATAAAAACATGCAAATCGTATATACCTACCTTATCTTTCTCAATAAAACTTAATCCCATCTTAGAGAAATGCTAAAGGGTGAACTCAGCAGTTTTATTACAGAACGGCAAGTCAACCATACCATCAGATTATACAAATCAAATGCCCGTCCTATTTAAAACAGGTTGTTAACAGTTCAACCTCTGGATAATCTACATTGTAAATTACTTAATTACCATCTCCTTTTTGTTTTTAATGCATCTCTACTTTCTTTTCTTAATTATATGGTGTCTCATAAAAAGAAGCCAATGGAAGTGATAAAAGAAAGGCATAGCAACCTTAATGTTTTTTCCTAGATTAAATGCCCAACAACCAGCCTTAATGGGAAAAGATAGTGACATTCCTCTTCGCAGTCTCAGTGTGGCATATAAAGTGGTAACTAAATATTCCAAGCTCACCGGTTGTCTTCATTAATAACCATTAAAGATGCTGCCTTGCACTAGAAGAACATCTGCCATTTTGAGAAATCTCCCTTGTTCTTTCGGTCTCTTTCAATATACTGGACAATAAATACCGTCCTAGCCATAGGACTAATTTATTCATGTAAAAAATAAGATTTTACCTTTATTTGTTTTGGTATAAAATAGTCCTGTTTCTTAGCCTATTAATAAAGGTGATTTACATATATGGGATTTTGTATTTTTACCTTTCTTCATTGAAAAAAATGTCTTTGTAAAAAGTATCTAAAAAGTAATAATGGATAATATCTTTAATTAAATAAATGATCTTGTTATTTTAGGATTAGTAAGTATGATGATCAGTTCATATTCATAGTGAAAATGATCTCGAATAAATTATAATAGAAAATAATCCTAGTAAAAATTGTTAAATGAATGTTAAAAATTTAATATCAAATAAAATATCATTCTTATAATAAATTTATGAGGTGAAACACAGTCGATTGATAGCTGATTGGTTAGCGTTCCTGAATCCTAGGTTGTTGGAACTGGGTTTGAAACCCAGTTTGGGGTGGCCGTTTGCTTTCTCTCTCTGTGTATCCTTGTCCTTTCTTCTAAGATGATGGACGAATGTGTCCACTTTATAAAAAGTGGGGGTGTGACGTGGGTAATGCTATTCGCTTCCGTAAATTGGTTCACAGGTGCCCACTGGCTAATGGCAAATGAATAACAGTTTCCGGCCCTGCCGGGTTCGAAACCTGATTTGGGGATGGTGGTTTCTTTTCTCTCTCTCTCTCTCTCTCTCTCTCTCTCTCTGTGTGTGTGTGTGTGTGTGTGTGTGTGTGTGTGTGTGTGTGTGTGTGTGTGTGTGTGTGTGTGTGTGTGTGTGTGTGTGTTTCCTTGTCCTGTCTTCTAAGATTATGGATGAATGTGCCCACCCTATAAAACGGGTTTTTGGAGGTGTGACGTGGGGAATGCTATTCGCTTCCGTGACTTGTTTCACGGGTACAGACCGGGTAACGCCAGATGAGTAGCAGTTGCCGCCTTATTTTGGATAGACATTAGCCACTCAATGCCAGCCGTTAGAAAAAAAAATGTAAAACATACATAAAATAATAAAATGTTCCAAATTTTTTTAAAAACATTTAAAATAATAAATTCTTCTCAATTTTTTCCTTCCCTTTTTGTTAATGATATAATAAATGAAAAAAGTGCAGATTTTATATTTGATTACATATTTGAGCTTATGTGTTGGATATATCTTGTGATAAAAGCCAAATGATAATGCATTTAACTCAGATAAATTTATATTACTTTGATAATGTAATATTTCAAACATGTAATGAGTCTTCACATAATGAAATAATAAGTTCCTTTTTTATATATTTTTATCATACTTTTCTGCTCAAATTTTGTGCTTATAATTGGTACTATATTTAAATTTATATTGATACAGAATTTCCTCTGACATAACGTATATAGTTTAGTTTAGAAAAGCACTATCTAAAAGGATATAAATGTTTCCCAAAATGTCGTAAACTTTATTAAACAAAAAGGATGAAATCTACTATCCTTTTATATAAAAAGTAAGAAAAAATAAACTATATTATATATTATATAAATATAGATTAAAGTTATAATATATTTTTCTTTATATGAGAACTCGAATATTAAATATGGAAGCTTTTATATCATAATACTTTGAAATTAAATTAATGATCAAAATATGTCATGATTAAATCGTTATCTTAAACCTTTTAAGGGCATATATCTAATTTACTGATTTAGAAATGAAAGTATTTTTTATTATAATTTTAATATTCTTAAGATTTCGTAACATTAAATAAGTATTTATAAAAAATTGATATATTTCTTTAAAAATAGAATTCTCAAAAATTTTGATTTCTTTTCGATGGCAAATAAAATAAAGATATTGAAACATAAGTGCGTGTATGTGTTAACGAATCTGCAACCCCATGGATTTATTTATTTTACTTTAAGCACTCAATATTTTCATACCGTAATCGAATCATACCCATATGATTTTAAACAATATTGTAAAAGCTATATCTATTTATATTTCATATTACTAAGAGAGAAAATTTCCCAATACTCTTTATACAACGTTTTTCATTATAAAAGAGATACATTTGTTTCATGCTTTTATACAAATTTTACTTTATTTGCTTAAAGAAATATTTATTGTATGGCCGAGTTTTCAAGAAAAAAAATTAGAAAAAATATAAACGTGATTTTCAGAAAAGTCTCAATATCCAAGGAATAAGAAAATCATTCGTAAAGTCTCTATCAAATACTTTTTAGAGCACTTTTACTCTTCCCAATTTCTATTTTTTCCGAATTCACAAAAAGTGGATTTCGTTGTCGTTTTTTGTTCCTTCATTCAAAATTGATGCATTTCAAGTTTATAATTTATATTTAACTTTTTATTTAGAGAGGAAAAGTTTTAGCAGACGAAAAAATCAAAATGAAAGAAGCATACCACTAAAGAAAAAAATAAAATTGCTATTTGAGAGTGAATTTAATCATTTTAACGGCAACCAATGAAAAAAGAGGGAAACAATAGGATAAAGTTTTATCAACAAATGGTTTTGATATGAGATCTTAAGGGAAACTCATTTTTACTCTACGATCTTTAAAAATTTCATTTCAGAGAATATGTTTCCCCGAAACAAAAACAACTCCAAATATTCAAAAAAATCTCAAATTTTTAAGTACATAATTTTACAAAAATTAATTACATCAACTGAAGATATTAAATGTAAAAATGTATACTTATTTTCTTCTAACATTGAAATAAACTGTTTGAAAAATAGGTATAAATTTTTCTATTGCATTCCATTTAGTAAGGGATGAACTTGTGATCGTAAATTAAAATTAATAGTGCTCATATAAATCCCATTGTAAGTATTTCAACTCTTTCAAAGATTGAAAAAGCATACTTCTTTTTAATAATAAAAAAATTGTATACGCCTCAAAAATAAATTTTTGTACTCTTATCTTTTCAAAATCTATGGATCAAATTTTTAAATTACATAATAAGGCTCTCAAGAAGGCATTTCTTCTTCATTTGTCAAAATGAATATGGTTATTCCTAACTAATCCCTTCTATTTATATCTTAAGCTTCCAAAATCATTTTCAAAACTTATTGGTTTGATAATGACATTTGTTTTTAATAAAAATCAATTCTTATTCATAGATGAGTTTTTATAAACACTTGGTTTTATTCTTACGTTGTGATTATTTTCATGAATCAAAAATGTATCTGTAATTTGTAATGTTAGTATATTTTGTTAGCTTAAACTGTAATGGTTTTGAATTTTGGGTTTCTTACATCAATCAGATGTCTGAAGAAACTGCAAAGTACATTTCACTGCAAAGTACATTTTACTAAAGTATTAGGATTCATTTTGCAAAACGAAAACAATATTTTAAGTAATCTAATTCAAGATAATATAATTTACTAGACATTTCATATTTATTATCCTAACTTTCTTCTGCACGAGTGGTTCCCAAATTATTAGGATTCATGTATCCCTGCTTTATAGTAATTTATTGCTTATGAATCCTCATGTGAAAAAGCTACATAAATGCACAGTTTAAAAGTCATTGTAAAAATATTGAAATTATAACTTTAAAACAAAATTTAAAAAAAATAACGATATGCTTGAGCATGATGAGATATCTTATGAATGTTTTTATGTCCGGCAATCGCGAATCCCATCGAACACTTATTTCTAAACGGTTACTTTTTCTGTGATAAAGTTCACAATGACAATGAATCCACATTCTACCAAACATGAAGATGAGAAAGCTGTCAACAATTTATGTGCAAAAACCCATAATGTAGGATATAAAATTGAGGTTGTTTTTGTAAACCAAAAGTGTGATAGCTTTGGTCAAACAATGGTTTGAGTTCCTAATTTAAGGAAATTTAAAATAAGCTGCTCCTATATTAGTATTGATTCCTCTGTGTTAAAGATTCCAGTTTGTTCACAATAAGGTTCAACATTTAATAAGGAATATCAAAGAGAAGAATGACTTGAACCATGATATGCACGTTTATGACACTGATAAATTCCCAATTGTAGCGTACCGGGATTGCGGTTTATCTTTTCGCAGTATTGCTGCTCGCGTCTGTCAAGATCCAATGACTGTTAGTAAAATATGGAATCGATGGGTTCAGGACGGTAATACGGAACGCCATGCGGGATTTCAACGGCCACCTATCACTAGCAGCCGAGAATACAGGCATATTATCCGCATGGCCGTAATTTATTGTGCAACCACGTCACGAGCCGTGAGTCTAGAAATGGGGTCGTTTGGAAGACAACAAGTGTCTGCACGAACAGTTCGACGACGTTTTCAGCAGCATGGACTCTCAGCTTGGAGACCATGGCTGCGGCTTCCCTTGATGCTGCGTCATAGACAAGAACGACTTCAATGGTGTGATCAACGACGAACCTGGACGCACGAATGGCGAAACGTCATGTTTTCAGATGAATCCAGGTTCTGTGTACAGAACCATCATGATGGTCGCATCTGTGTTTGGCGGCATAAACGCACACTGGCAACGTGCATTCGTCATCGTCATACTGGCCCATCACCTGGCGTGTTGGTATGGGGTGCCATTGGATACACGTCTCGGTCACCAATTGTTCGCATTGACGGTGCTTTGAACAGTGCACATTACATTTCTGGTGTGTTACGACCCGTGGCTCTACCCTTTATTCGAGGCCTGCGAAACCCTACGTTTCAGCAGGATAATGCCCGACCGCATTTGCCGGTATTGTACGGACCTTCCTTGATACGGAACATGTTCGGCTGTTGCCCTGGCCAGCACGTTCTCCAGATCTTTCACCAATAGAAAACGTCTGGTCAATGGTTGCCGAGCGACTGGCTCGTCACCAAACGCCAGTCACTACGGTTGATGAACTGTGGCATAGTGTTGAAGCTGTATGGTCATCTGTACCTGTACTTGCAATCCAATCTCTGTTTGACTCAATGCCCAGGGATATAACTGCTGTTATTACTGCCAGAGGTGGTTGTTCTGGGTACTGTTTTCCCAGAATCTATCCAGTCAAATTTTTTTTAAAATTTAATCACTTGTTATTTCTAGTATAATATATTTGTCCAATAAATATCATTTTGTTATCTGCATTTCTTCCTGGTGTAGCAATTTTAATGGCCAGTAGTGTATAATATTCATTGTTGGTTCATGATACCTGGTATATATTATCTCACTTACAGCTAGTAAAATAAATTATTCATCAATAGTGTATGGCTTTCCAGACTTAAGTTTTTAATAAAAAAGTAAAAACTAACGTTAAGGGATTATATTGTAAAAGAGATAATTTTATTTAAATATACATATGTAACAAAATGAATGCAAAAACTCCGTATGAAATGTGTTTTCTATAACCGCCCAAAGACTCTGTAAGACTTAAAATAATATCTAGTTTGCCAATGTCCCACTCATGTAGTGAACCTAAGATTTCTGAGGAATTTTCTTCCAAGCATATTTATAAAATTTTGTATATCAACATAAGCGTATAGTTTAGTTTTACATTTTCTTAATTTAGATTTTTGTCTGATCTAAAGAACCATTAGTAGTCCATTTTTATTCTGTAGTCACCTGCTTTAAGCATGTTTTCCTTTTTCATGCCGAGAGATTTAATTTGCTTATTGTTTTGAAGATGTAGCCGTTAATGCATAGAGATGCATGATTGCTGCATACAGCTGACAATAGATTCTATAAATTAACTTTTCTAATCATTAATCATGAAGCACTTCTTTAGCGTATAAGAAAAGGCTTATTACTTAATACTGCACAGTAATTAGGACGATTAATTAGGAATAACTTTATTTTTTCGTCAAAATCAGTTTCCACAGTGAGAGTGCCATGATTCTAATACGAAATAATTTCTGTATAACTTCCAAAATACAGTAAGAGCTATATAAGAGTGGTTTCAAACTTTTTTCAAATATACAATAGGAATAAAAAGCATTGTGTTATATATATTCTAAAATATTGCATTGCTGTATACTAGCTGATACGAATTGTATACAGCAGTTGTTGTTGTTTTTAATCCTCCAGATGTCTGACGATGTCAGACAAGATCCAAAAGACCGCTGACCCAAAGGTAGTCAAGGACAAGAATTGAGGAAGAGCAAATCTCATCTTTTGAGAGCTTCAGGCAGTCAAGTATGTGCTCGACAGAAGCCTGCTGAGCATGACATCTGGAGCAAATGGCATAAATCTTACGATTCTCAACAAAAACAAGTTTTTAATGTGGCCGCTTGCTAACATTGAAATAGCAGGTGTATACAGCAGTGAAATATACTCCTGTGTACAATTCACACCTACTTTAAAAAATTATAATTAAAAAAAAACTAAACAATTAATTCTAAAATCATAAAATATTTAATTATTAAATTTTAACTATGCTCCATACTTTAATGACACCATTTTTATAATGCTGTTTTTATGAACAGAGCTCTCATAAAGTATTCGAAAATGATTATTTCACAACGTTTAAAAAAGTTGCAGTATTTGTCTACGTTAAAATATAAAATTGAAATATTCATAAAAATGATTTTAAAACTACTCTAAATAAAATATTATTTCTTGTAAGGAAACTTTTAAATAGTTTATTAGCCAGATTTATGTTTAGATTTATTTGTTACGCAGAATTAATATTTTACACTTAAGTATCAGCAAATCATCCAAGAATCTTAATTTTGAACGCTTGTACCGAACCCCAGAACGCTAAAATTGCAGATAAATGCTAATAAATTAATTTTTAGAATTTATAAAAACAATTATTAAATTTTCATATTTTTTTCCAGAATTATTTTATTGAATCATTTATAAATAAAATCATTGTATAATAAAATTATTTGTATTATTATTCCAATTTAATTATCATTTTAATATTTCCAAGAAACCTATATAAGCTTGAGTTTAATATAATTCTCATTTCTCTCTTTATTCTGTTTCCAAACAAATTCTCATTTTTTCTGATTAATGTATTTCAATTGATTTTCCTAAATAATTCTGTTTCTGGCGAGAATAGTTTGGCATACATTAGAAGCATGTTTCCATTATTTTTATGAAAAATATTACACAACTTTAAGAATGTATTCTGCATCAACATGACTATCTCATTTATTATTGTTGAAAGATTAATTTAAGTAGATTAAGCAAAAGAAAGAATAATATATTTTATTTAACTCTAAGTTAATGTAATTCTCAGCGTTAGATCAGAAACAAGTTCAAAATAAGAATATTTTCGCTTTTGAATACGATGATTGTTTGTATATCAAACGAAAGCTCCATTCCTTTCTAATATAAAGCTATAAATCAAACATTAATATGATGGAAAGTTGTTTTGAATGATATTTGAAAATTTTAATGAGTTAAATATACAAAATTTTATTTTGCTATTATATATATTTTATTTACATTTCATTCGTATGTATATGGCATTGATTAATATTAAATCTTACTTTCGAAAAGAAAAAAATTGTATCATTCATTAGATGAAATCAGTAAAATCATGAGATATAAAGTATATGCATTAAATTCTTACACTCAAAATAAATGAAGGTGAAATAAGAAAATAATGTATTAAAATTTAATTTTAAAGAAAAGAATATCAAAATATCAGAAAGTGAAATAAGAAAATAAAGTATTAAAATTTAATTTTAAAGTAAGCAATAAAATAGTAGAAAGGGAAATCAGAAAAGTATAAAAATTTAATTTTAAAATAAGCAACGCATAAACAAAAAATATATTCATGTTTGTGAGTATGATATAACAATCATGATGATAATTTAAAATATGAATCAATATTTAAAGTACGTAACATATAATGCTATTTATATGATTAGTGCGTTTTAAGTTTAAACATGGTGTTAATTTAAATTACCAAATTAGTAAATTATATTATATTGTTGTCTAGTACCAAATTAGACAACATAATATATTTTTAATACTGTTTTAAAAATACCTGCACATTATGCATAATTTTAATTCTAGTAACTGAAGGCAATAAATAAATTAATATTAAATTTGCTTTCTGCAATACAGGACAAATTCGATTAACTGTTAAGCTCAATTCTTAATCAAAGTTTTTACAGCAGTCTACAATTTGAACCATAAAGTTGAAATTGTAGTTGATGATAAAGAAAATAAATAAGTTTTAAATTAATTTTAAGGACTCTAATCTTATTTATTTTGAGAAATTGTAGCACATCTAAACTTAGCAAAAACTGGAAAATAATGCTTACGAGTTTTGTGTGACATAATTTCGTCAAAATTTAATTTATAACCAACTCTATATTTTCTTGCAAAATGACTGAAACTACAAACATATTTTGAAATATGTTTTTAAATTATGAGAAAATAATTAATTATACTTTAAATAGTGTCAAAAATGACTGAAAATGACTGATTTTTCAATGTAAGGAACTATGACCAAATGAAAAATTAAACCCGTTAAATAAGATCTTCAATATGAAGATCTATTAAGCAAAATATTATTAGCCCAATATATTAAGGCTGTAAGAAAGTTTGGTATACTGATTCATTTTTTCGTGATGGTTTTCGATTCATTTGTTTTAAGTGTATGTTTGAGATACCTTATTTTTTGTTCTCTAAATACAACGAGGATTATACAATTCCAAACGATATTCAGGTTAAAATCGCTGTGGCTTTTATTCTGAAGTATTATTAGTAGTATTAGCTCCAGAGTAACCCATTTCTAAGTTGTTTTTGCTTGCAAGGTTCAACCTATATTATTCTATTAATGAAAATGTTAACAAAAAATAAGTAAGAATTTATTTTATTATTCAAATATTTTATGATAATTAATTTTATGTAATTACATTAAATTCCCCTTGTCACAAATTATATTGCTAATTATATATATATATATATATATATATATATATATATATATATAT
>JAPDSC010003376.1:0-10805 GCA_026290005.1 Latrodectus geometricus
AATGATGACTACCATTATTTACATAAAACTACCATTTTGATTTTAGATTTTTCAGTAAAGCATGTTTTTTTCTTGCCATTCACACGTGATAAGAATTCCATTTGAGTTCCATCTCAGGAAATGTCCCTATCGTTCAAAAGAACAGAAGTCATAAATCTTTCAAGTTCCAAAACCAGAAATTCCCACATCGAGAAATAAATGCATTCTTCGAAGAAAACAGCTTTAACACAAAACAAAAAGGTATCATTGGTGTAAAGAATGAGAAGAATAATGAAATTTTTATACAACTGATGAGGGAGAAAAAGGGTATTTTTGATATTGGATATTGCATATTTTCGAAAATTACATACTGCATCCTCCATTGTTAATTTGCCTTATATAATATTAAAATCCAAACTATAAAAGTTTAATTTGAATTTCAAGCATTAAATATCGATTCATACTTAAATTTGAAATAAAATTTATAGATATAAATGAATTTTATACAGTAATTATTTCATGAATTATATAATATTCCTGTTAAAAAATCAAAATGTTATAACATACAAATCACGATATATATTATTTAATACAAACACACCACAATTAAAACTTACTATACAAATTGGTCGAATATTTCAACACACAGCACAGAATTTTTAAAGTAAAATAAATTCTCAATGTCTATAGGTGCAATATTTTCCCCTTAAATGTACACTTTTAAAAACATTTTAAAAGGTAATAATACAAGGGGTTTTTTTTCTAATGGCGGGCATCCTTGAGCAAGTAAGTACATTAGCCCATTTGCAGCAACAAGGACGGAAATTGCTACTCATTTTATCGTTACCCGGTGGGCACCTGCGAGCCAAGTCACGGAGATACGAGTAGCATCACCTACGCCACACCACCACAAACCTGTTTATAAAGGCGGGCCACATTCATCATCTGAGGAAAGTACAAGAAACACAGAGAGAGAGAAAGAGAAAGTACATCCATGCCCAAGCCGGGATTCGAACCCAGGTCCTCCCCATCAGTTACGCTAACCACTAGACAAGTTGGGTGGCATAATACAAAGTCAGCATAAATAATTCATTCGTTTTGTAAAAGCTACATTTAAAAAAATCACATGTATGAATATGAAAGATATATGGAAAGACCCACAAAAGCACCAAGTTTAAACACCCTCTACAAATGTTCATCATGAGTCCTTTTGGCGACACGCGACACACACGCCCTAACAATAATCGAATATATTCTATACATTTTTAAGCAAGTAACTAGCTTCCTTGAATTGCGGATACAACTTCAAAATTTTTTGTTTACATGGTGGTTCGCTTCCATAATCCCACGGTCAACTGCTGGTCATGTTTGGTTGGCCATGACTCTCCCCTATAAGTGCATTTGCACAGTTATAACATACTAACAACTAGCATTTCTAAGACACACAATCCTTTTCCTTTCCTTCTTTTTGTACCGGTAGTAACCTTGTAATGCCTCACCTGATAGAAAAGAAAATGGATTCATTCTATTCCCAGATGCACACAAAACAAACCTAGTGAGTCTCTGATTCTTTTCACATATCTCGTTCAAGAGCATCTTTCGAAAATACAGCCATTACAAAACGAATGAATCATGCATTCTAACACTGTATATTAAACTTCTGATTATTTTGAAAAGGAACCTTTACCTACAAAGTTTTCTTAAACATTGCAAGGATAGTCTTAATTTCCAAAACAATTGTTGTTGTTGTCGTGTGCCAGCCAGGCTGGCAATATGGGGTGCGCTGCTCCACTTTTCCAACTGAACCATATTTGGTGTGGAGTCCGACTTCCTCAGTACACTCATGCCATAGGTACCCGTTTATAGGGAAGGCAACCATTCACACACAAAGAAAGGACAAAGACAAGAAAGGGAGAGAGAGAAAGTACATCCATACCCGAGCCAAGATTCGAACCCAGGTCCCACCCATCAGTAGTCAGGTACGCTAACCACTAGACAGGTTGGGCGGCTCCAAAATAATTGTGCGACCAAAATGAAAAACGTAATTCTTAAGTTGGTGTAAATTAGGAATTTCTGCATTCACAAATTATACGAAATATGATTAAGATACATGAAAATGAATGAGGAAAGCGAAGGCAAACTTTCAAGCATGACTAGCCATTTTTATATCCATCGAAATTATAATTTGGAAAATTCCAGACCAAAATGCATGTATATTTGTAGATGTAATCCTTACTCATACTAAGTTAGCTGTGTTATTTTCCTACAAGAAATAAACCAAACACCTTTAATTGCCATGATAGATAAGTCATCATAAGAGAGTTCTCTCTCTTTCCACGGTTGCGAAAAGCGCTTAAAAGTGTTATGAAAGGCTCACCAAGTTTCAAATCTCCTTCACAGAGAAATTAAACTTACTCAGTTCTAAGCAGCTTGGATCAAAATGTTCCTCCAACTAATTCTTTCAAATGTTATTCCTAATATAAATGATGCATTGTTTCCCTAAAGATACATCTGGCACTGAATAATCCAAACGAGTGAAAGCCCTAATTACTCAGAATTAAAAATATTTTTATAAAAGTTTGAATATTAAAATGCCTTAATTAATAACAATATAAAACACTAACTTAACTTTAAAATTAAGGCATTAATCAACAATTAGGTTTAATAACAATATTTGTACATAATTTGGATTAAAATTTTCAAGTTTACTCTTAAACAGAACATTGAATTTTCTTATTTGCATCACTTTTAAGAAGTAGACTAATCTTCTAATCATCAAATGATAAATTCCACCATCACAAATACCTTATAATGATATTCAAAAACGCTATAAATTTTGAAACATTACAAAGCAAATATTTGACGATGTCTTTCAGTGATTGGTCCATATAATGCATAAAATGGCCGAACTACTGATATTAGAATGTATCTTTCAATTCATTATGGTAAAAATCTAATCACATGTTTTATTGTCATTGTGTTATAAAAGTCAGAACTTAATAGATTAGCTGATATAAATTATATCTCAATAAATAAAGATTCATAATTTCTGAGCAGCTGGCAAATGCATTTCTGAAAAAATTGGAAATATAAAATATAATAGATTTTACTGTCACCAAAAAATTACTAATATCATGATGTCTTGCTTAGTATCAAACGGTAGTACTTTTCAATTTAAAAGTATAAAAAATAATTTCAAATTAAATAATTTGATTATTACAAAACCTTTCTTGTTATCTTCAGCATATTTTTAAATAAAGAAAACAAATTTGATATATATTCTCAAAAGAGATTAATGCTAAATTTCGATTTAAAGTATAGTAAGATTAATTAATTACATTTCGAATAAATTAAGATTCAATATAATTTTATTTAAAACGCAATAAATTGCGTTCAAAATTAGCTTTTCAAAATAACTTTTGAAACATAATAAAACTCTTTCTATAGCTACATTCTTGTTCAATAGAGTTTTTGACATTCTTTGATTCCGAGAAAAGAAAGATTCACGACCTGAAGCTGTGGTAAAGCATTTAAATATCTACCATGTAACTTGCCTTCCGAAAAAACTTTTCATAGTTAGTAGACAATATTTAAGGGGGGTCTCAAGGAAGAAAACCCCGAAAACTACAGAGCATCCATCCCGACAGGTGTGCAAGTAGAAGAGAACATTTATCACCTGTTTTCAACAAAGGCTAAGATCGAACCCGTATCATTTCGCTCAGTTTTTCAGAAATTACGTAGCTTACGAAATTACGTATCAGAACATTCCATAATTTATCACTACGTAATCTTTACTATGATGTAGAGTGTATTTTGTGCCTATACTATGATTTACACACATAATAATTATCTTTTTACAGATTCATTTCAATTATAAATTTTGACATGAACAAAGCACACGCAATGAGGGTTCCCTAAGATGTAAGAATGAACTTTAAATATATAACTTTAAAAAATTAACAAAACAAATTGATAATTAAAAATGATCATTAATTACCATAATCTCAAATAATAGGCATTTACTTTAAAACAAAACTCAGTTTCAACCAAAGCTGTTAGGTTACCCGACTGTATTTTCTTAGGGCAACTATAATGAAAATTTAGATTGATGAGCAAGATTAGGCACAATAGGAGAGAGGACTAAAACCTATTTCCGAAGCAAATGACTGGGCAATAAATGTGCATTCCCGGTACCAATTCATCCATACTTCTTTCCTAATTCCCCGGCCATTACTTTTTCCAAACTTGGAATAACCATCCTATTATTCTCGAAAGTGAAATATCGCGCTATTATTAAGAGAACGACATGATTCCAACAAAAGATGAAAATATTCCCCTCTTTACCACACTTTAATTTCGCATGAAAAAGCATGAAAAGAAATAGGCGAGCAATAAATAACTCTTGGTGAATACTTCTGACTAAAGATACGAAATTTATGTTTAAAATATCTTGGAAGATACAATGAAAAATTTAAAATTTTAATTTAACAATTAAGATACGATGAACAAATTAAAATGTACCTGGCTGTTTAATAGTAAATGTTTTATTTCCTGCTTATAATTGATTATAATGTTTATTTTTTAATAAAGCTAAAAATGTTTTAGAGACATGAATTAAAAGTGTACCCAGATTTCTATAGTTTTATACAACTAAAAATATAGCCTCGTCGATAAGTTTCTTGTGTTGAGTCAATTATAATGATTTGAGCCAATAATTTTTAATGAAAGCATGAATTTATATACTGAAAATGAATCTTAATTTCACTTTTACTTATTATATTATACATCTTAGTGATGAAAATATATTAATTATCTTATATTTATATATATTACTCATATTTATATATCATAGTGATGAAAATATTTAACAATGAAGGTATGATTACAAGCACATTTTACTCGTGAATTATTTTTCATTTCTTCATTTGCTCATACAAATTTGTTAGGTTTATCATCGCTATACAGTTATTTTCATGTACGAATGTTAATTTAACCGTGAACTACAACTTAAAATAGTGTCGAACTCTACAAGCACAAAAGCAGTCGAATCCACGAACTGCTCAGATGAAAATCGAGAGGTCAACCATTCGGCTGTAAGTTTACTTTGCAAAAGTATACTTGGAAAGAAACGAAATCATCAATATAATATGATCTATTTATTGACAAATTATAATAATCCCTCAGCTGACTTATGTTTAGTGACTTGCGTCTATATAATTGTGTGAGTATACAGATTCAGTCTTTTTATTAATTAGTTCTTGCTAGGTCTCTTTTGTCATATGATCATGATAAAACATTGAACGAAGGCACGCATTTTTTAAAAGAAAATAGCAACGATTTTATAGATTCAGGAATATTTCTTTGAGTAACAGTAGGTTCACTATTGCTCAAAGGAATTCACCATGGTTAGCAGTGGGGTCACACCATAGGAGACATGTGCGGGAATAGCATTCTGGTTTAGCCAGAACGACACCCAAGAACAACAAGGTTTGTAAATTAGGATTAAATAGTAACTAAACTCGCTTTTGTAAAAGTGATATGATATTAAAATATTTTTAATATTATTACTAAACTAATATTCTTTATATGCGATTTCTAAACACCACCATTACATGCTTTCAACCAATTAATATTTAGTCATTTTTATTCACATTGTTATAAGAAAGAATACGGTCTTCGATAAGTCATTAAATTTAATCTAAAAGAATGGGCAAAATTTAATTTGAGAATAATTTAAATTTCGTTACAGGTCCTAGATATGTAATGCTTTTTAGTTATGTGAGTACCATAAAATTAATTACTTCAGTACATTGTACATAGAACTATAAAATGTACTATCTGCCTTATATAAAATGACACGCAGAATATATATGTTACCGTTAAAGTATATAATGCATTTATTTTATAGAATACCTATACTTATTCCATCAAATAGCAGATCGTGTTGGTTAAAGTGCAAAACTCTCTTGTATTTCATGGTTAAATTAGTTATTTCATAAAATAACGATCTGCAGCCCGTTAAAGTGTAAAATAATCGAGTGTAATATCTCGTTTTTTAGTATACGGTGCATTTACGTTTCGTTTAACAATATGAAAAGTATCGGGGAAAAAACGTTAATTTCGAATTCAAATAAAAATAATTTTTGAAGGACAGCAAAAATACCAAAACATAAGAGAGCTAGAATTTTAGTAATTCATGTTGTAACAAATGATTTTACGTTTCCATAAATACCATTTATACGCTGCATAAATTAGATAAATTGCTTCTTTCGCATTTTAATTGTCTATCATTAGTTTATTTATAGAATACCTAGTTATTTCATAGAATAACTAATTAAAGTGTCAAATTATTAACAAATTATTTTTAACGGACACGATCAGTTATTTCATGGAATAACTAGGCATTCTATGAAATAACTGCATTATATAATTTAACCGTAACATATATATTATTAGGTTGGGGAAAAAGTAATCCATCATTAGCCGGGTGGCTAAAATTGGGAAAGGTGTTTATCGTCCTATATAAGACTGTAAAAACCAGTTACGTACAATTTTTGTTTCGTCGATTCCGTTCGGGTATTTTTGATGTTAGAGATGCACCTCGCATGTGGATACAGCATCGTCGAAAATGTCTATAAAATATCAAAAATGATCGAAGTTAACCGCATGTCAGCAGTCGTAACGCGCAAGACCTAAAAATCTACATGAAAACTGTTTTAAACCTTTTTATAAAGTGAATCCAAACGAAGTTACATAAAGTTCACGTAAAAATAATGGATTTCTTTTTCCCCAACCTAATATATTAATATCAAAATGAAAAACATGTATGAGGCAAAGTTAAAATATAAGCAATCATAGAAAAACTAAAAAAAAGTAATTACAAAGAAACTCCTCCATATGATTCTTCGACCAAGACCTAAGACGAAAGATTGCAGCGTTGTAAAATCATGAAAAGGCCGATGCTAAGGAAGCAAATCGATGGCGAGGAATAAAACAGAGCTTTGATAGAAAACTAATAATTAAAGTGTGATAACCTGTGGGAGAAATCGATGAAAAGAGCATTACTCATTTTTAATACCGGAGGATTACAGTGTCGAAGGAAGCGGGACAGTGCAATGAATTTCAAACATTTCATTACATTCCCGAGTTTCCAACCATCCATCAAATGTCACCATTGTTCGGGACCGAGGAACTTTCCCTTAAGAGATGACTACGAGAGATTTAGAACTGAAGGGAAAAAAAATTTAGAAAAGAAAGAAGGAAGGTATGGAACTCTGCTGAATAGGGAATATGTTGCCCTGATGAGACGCTGACTTTTTGTTCCGTTTTCAGGCTCTTACTCGAAGGGAAATAGAATTTCTAAGTAGAGAAGAAAAAGAAAAACCACATTTTGGTACAGAAAATGCAACGCTAGTTAAATATTTTACAGAATGTAATATTTTCAATACATTTAGTTCAGCAAAAGACTTTATTATTAGATAAACACTTAAGACAAATTTATATAATATTTGACATGACGTAGCGAACAGACCAGGCGCAGACAAATGTAAGGCATTTGAATACTTGCTTTTTTACTGCCCTTCAGAAGATTTCACAGATGGGTAATTGTATTCATGTGTTACAATGAAAAACAACATGAAAAATAGTCAAACGCTCATTTTGTAAAATATGCCTATAGAAAATAAAAGTATCTCTCGTAATCTGATAGCGGCTAGAGTAGAATCTAGAGTATCTTCTATGCCGAATACCATTGTCCTTTATCTAGTAGACTTTTATCCCATGTAAAAATAAAGGAATAAATGTCTAATTTAAGGAATAAAATAAATCTTAATAACATATTTGTCATAAATAAAAAAAAATTATTTTTGAGATTAGTTACTCTATTTAAAGGGTAGGTCATGGTTTGAAATCTCGTAAGACTAAATTATCGGAATGTAATAATATCCATATAGAGTATATATACAGCAATACTTTAAGCATATTCCTTGAAATAGCGGTATCATATGCATACAAGTTAATCAAAAAATTAAGTGATAAATAGGTACAGAGTTATGGGGAATCTTGATAGGTGGTGCATGTAATCTCGAATTCAATTAAAGCTCCATTTCAACAACGAAAGATAGGTGTTGCTCATCTACTCTCTAAATGCACGTCTTGGATGAGTAATCTGGAGTTTCTAGGTACAGAGTTACGATGAATCTTGCTCTTTGGTATTGTGGATTACCTTTATGACATTTAAATACAATCTACGAAAAGCTCATCTGGAAGCCTACATGTAGTAAATGTACAAATACTTAACATTTTTTGGTAAATATAATATTTACACGGTTAGATTCAGACAGTTGATACATATAATTCCTATTTTAAATAGGTTATTTGGTTTTCACTATTCTCAGTTCCGTGGAACTAAAATATAAAGCTTCTTGCTTTTTATAGTTAAAAGCAAATATAAATTTTTTACCGACTGAAATATAACTTCGATATTGAACAAAAATATAAAAAATCCATACAGATAGTTGAAAACACAATGAGCATCAGAAAAGTCATTAGGGAGAAATTACCTTCTTTAATAAAATATTCCATTTGCCTTCATGTTAAACGCACAACAAATGCATTCTAACTTAAATATATTGTTCGGGAACTTACCTGATTAGTTTTAAAACGATGAAGCGCAAATTTCGAAACGTTCATTAGAAAAGAATTAAAATATTTGCGTTGCGCATTAACGTTTAAAATGCATTCAATATTGTAAAATCTTGATAATTATTTACGTCTAACAATGCCGTCCGTCATTAGGCGTTTGTTCAAAACAATGCACTGGTCTTCAATATCAACAAAGAAAATTCTATAGTGAAATTAATTAAGGATTAAATAGCTTTAAAACTGCGCAATGCAAGCTTAAAATTCTCTATTCCATTCATGTTAAAAATCAATATACTAAGGTTAAGAGTGTAATATTTATTAAATATTGTGTATGAACAAATAATTTAGTCTCTCATTTCCTTTTTGCTTATTGATCAATCAATAAGAACTTGTATACTTCTTTTATTTACAAAATCAATGTAAAAAAATAAATAAATAACAATTTCATGAACACGGACAAGAGTTAATCATTTTAACAAGAATTAAACAAGAGTTAAGCATTTGAAATCATAATGAAATTAAATTTACTATCACCAGTGTTCTACCATAATTAAATTAAAATCATAATTATTTATATTTTTTATAAAATTAAATGAAAATCTTCAACTTATTCGATTAATTATGCTGGTCATTGACAATTAAACTCTTATATATCTATGCATATAATGTAAATAACACATTTGTAAAATCCTTTAATTGAAGAAAGAATATTAAATGAAAAGCATTACCACCAGAAAAAGTATAATGTATGTATATTTTGGTAAAAAGTAAAACATTTATTAGGTAAAATAATCATCAAGTGCAAAGTTTTTATGATAAAAAAATAATAAATAAACAAAGAAGAAACGAATTTAAATATACAAAATAACCTCAATTTTTTATACATTTCAAAATTTTATGCAACTTTGAAAAAAAAAAAATTATCTATGACGTCAATTTCATGTGAAAGTATCTTTTTCCAATCAACTCCACACAAAAATATAATTAAAAATTAATTATTTTAACTATAAGTGAAAGTTAAAATAAATGAATCATTTAAAATAGAATACTAGAACCACAAACATTTTCTATTGAAAAATATTGCATAAAAAGCAATACACTTATATTTTATTATACATATGGTTACAGTTTAAAAATGATATGAAATAAAAACATATAAAAATAGCTTATAGAAATATGAAGTACAAAAACTTTCAATGAAGTTTATAAAATAAGATTTTTTTTCATGAATTTTACAATAGAATTTTCAAATATTTTTAATTGGAAACACGCTTAGAAAAAAATCCGCATAGATTAATTTTTGAGTACAATAGTTAGCCTCTGTTTTTATTTATGCTTCAACACAATTTTTCGAAAAATAAATTAAAGTCAATGAGACAGTAAAAATTAGATACACAAAATATATTATTAAAAGAAAATATTGAAGAGAATTTTCACTAAACCAATAAAAACAAGTATATTTTTTAACACAAAAAACTTGTTCAGACAATAATAATGAGGTATTTAAACAAAGCAGATTAAATTGATGTTAAAGAAATTGCATTTCTTTAAAAAAAAAAAATACTAAATGCTTTACCATTTTTAATGTTTAAAACAATAATACTTTCAAATATAAAAAAATAAAATTTTCCCAACATAAAACAGTTTCGAAAAAAAAAAATATATAGAACATGAATTAATAAAAGATCTATTTTTACATGAATCATTTTTCCCAACTAAGCAGCATGTATTGACAGTTCTGTTAATTATGTTAACAGCGCACACGTTTTGGTTCGTTTGAAACATATTTTTTCATACTTTAAGCTGCTTTTATTCCTGGGTATTTAACGCCAAAATATATCTTCGTAATGATCACGGTTGCAATATTAATTGTTTTTAGAGAAATACAGCTTCTTGAATTTAGTAATTAGCTCATTAAGTAGCATGTGTTTTTCGTCATGACTTTAACTATTAGCTCTTAAAAAGCAATAAGTGAATTCGTTTTTAAGCTGCTTTCTTCCAGTATCTGACGTCATCAGAAAATCCGATTTCGTTTTAAAACATTGAGGTATTTAGTTTTATTTTTGCAATGTAATAATTTAGTTGTGTGTTCTTTAAAGTGTGAAAGAATAACAAGCGCCTTTGAAATATTCACTATATTATATATATATATATATATATATATATATATATATATATATATA
>JAPDSC010003394.1:0-15112 GCA_026290005.1 Latrodectus geometricus
TATATATATATATATATATATATATATATATATATATATATATATATGTTAAATCAGCAGCCAATTCCAAGATTTTAAGAAAAAATTAGTGAGCTAACGAATTTTTAATCGCTTCATTTACTACAGATATTTTTTCATGATTTAAGATAATTTGATACAACAAGTATAAGTATGACAATGATCTATGAAAATAGTTTTGTAAATGGTGCAAAGACTACTAAATTAGTAAATTAGTGCTGTCAAGGATTACTAAATTAGAAAATTAGTGGTATCATGAACTACTGAATTAATAAGTTATTGGTATAAGCATTACTAAATTAGTAAATCAGTGATGTCAAGAACTACTGAATCAGTAAATTAGAACTGTCAAAGTCTACTAATTAGAAAATTAATGGTGTCAAGGACTACTAAACTAGCAAATTAGTGGTATCAAGGGCTACTCCATTGGTAAATTCGTGATACCTGGAATTACTAAACTAAGTGTCAAGATATACTAAATTAGTAAATTACTGGTATCAAGGTTTATTAAATTAATAAACTACTATGGTCAGGGATTACTAAATTAGTAAATTAGTATTGTCAAGGATTACTTAATTAATAAATTTGTAATGGCAATATTAAAAATATGCTCCTAATTTTAATATTTGTAATTTACAGCTAACTATCTAATATTGTTTTAAGACATTTTAATATCCAGCTCGTAATTTTAATATCCATTGATATTATATTTCTAATAATTAAGGTAAATAAGATTTTATTAGTTATTTTTTGGGGGGTTGGGTTAGAGGGGACAAAAAATTAATTTTGTGTAAGAATATTGCAAAATTTTAGAACTAAATTTGTTCATCCTCGAAAATAGTATTGAATCTTAAAAAGGAAACTTAATAACCTTCAATATCAGCTAAATAATTTATTCGAAATTTACAAATTTTTGACAAAATACTGATTATCAGTCAAATAACTTTAAGTGTGAACACAATTAGCAGTCACACAGATTTAAATATATATATACACTAAAATAGAAATTCATTTGATTTAGCATTTTATTTTAAACATTTCGATCCAGTTTATTTAAATTTTATTTTATTTTAATGCAAGGAAAACTTATAGCTTTTATTTATAATTTACGAAAAAACGTTTTTTACTTTTTCCAATGTACTAACTATTTTATATTTATATTTAAGAGATTAGAAATTTAAGAAGTATGTTACACCATATGGGGATTTATTGTCATAGAATACAAAGAAAATTTTAACCACAAAATAACATCCATTTGTTTTATTAACTGTTATTAAATTATATCAGAACAAAGAACTATGTGAAGTTTATAATTAAATAAAGGAATTAGACTTTGATACTGAAAAAAATATAAGTTTAAAAAAATATTATTGTAGAACAAATCTAATTACTGGCAAAACTCTATCTAGGATTTTTATGACTTCATTAAGAATAAAATAAATAAATAAAATGTGCAGAAGGAAGTCTTAACTTAGCAAAGCCACTAGAGATTAGTTAGTGTTTTGTTGTGTTAGGTAAGCAAGTGTAGTTAGCTTTCTTAACTAATTTGCTTTCTAAAGTTTATCTGACAGGTATTTTTCTTAATATCACTTTGTATAACAATTCGAATTCTCTAGATATTTAAATTAATAAAATTCAAGATAGGTATTTACATCATTTTTTTTATAAAACAAATCACGAATAAAAGAAGGCATCTATTAAATACTGAGTCATAAAAAATAACACTAAAAAATGAAGAAGTCACTGGAAAAATCAGTATTTTCATTTTAATATAATTTTGGAGTTTTAAGTTAATTAATTTTCTCGTTTCCAGTTTTTATTCATTTGGTAAGCTAAATATACACAGGGTTTTTTTTTTTTTTTTTTAAGTTAAAGTTTTTTTCAGATCAAGTTAATTTAGTTAATAGGAAATGTATCAAATAGCTAATTTTGCAAAGGAAAGAGAAAAAATTTTGTTTCAAATGAGAAATGGTTAAATATTATGATGATAGCTTAGAATTTATAGTCTTTGAACGCCTCTAGTAAATTAAGTAATTCCTAAATAGAATCAGGATTGCTTGAGAATTATATATATGCAGTTAAAGATAGTTTATTATTCAGAATCGTGTAGTGCATATTATGCTAAATGCAGCTTTGGGTAACTACATAATCACGGAAACTGAAACAAAAGCTTAATGATTATTGTTCTAAAACGTTCTTTCTTCTGCAAATATTTGCACAAATCCTATACATTTTTCCTAATTGAGAAAATTTAACAAATTAACATGATTTAGACTTAATGTGTTATCATTAAAACGAAACAAAACAATGCGCTATTTATGAAACGATAAAAGAACTAAAGAGGAATGCACGGGGTTCATATTAGTGTCCACAAGGACTCCGGAAAGCCTTAACACATTCCATGCGTTTCCCAACCACATCATTCACGAAGCACCACTATAAAGCCAATCATTTAAAACTCATTCCCTTGTAAGTAACAGATAAAAGAAAATAATAGGTGTAAATAAAACGAGCTATTCATTAGAATTAAAAAGAAAAGGGAATAAAAAAAAAATTCTAAAA
This sequence comes from Latrodectus geometricus, assembly GCA_026290005.1. Lineage (NCBI taxonomy): Eukaryota > Metazoa > Arthropoda > Arachnida > Araneae > Theridiidae > Latrodectus > Latrodectus geometricus. Next base: position 2,581 of record JAPDSC010003394.1, read on the forward strand.
GAATAATTTGTCATTTCTTAAAGCACCTGCTATGCTGCAGCGTCGTGCTGTTCCAATATCCGTGTTTCTTAGAATATTATTTCTTTTATATTATTGTGGTTTTTTTTTTTTAAGTGTGTCTGGATTGTTTTTGCGGTTGTCAAGAGAATAAACGATATTTCTGATTGGTTCGACACGCCCACTTCGGAGAATATTCACTGACAGTAAAGTCTATTACTGGGAGAATTACTCCTTGCATAATGAATTGACGGGCTAAATGTATCCGTAAATTACATTTTTCTTCTTTCTTTTTTTTTCATTTAAAAATAATTTTTTAAATAATTTTTTTTTAATTTCAATCTTAATTTTATAAAATTTTAAAGTGATTATTTTTTTTTAAAAAAAGTGTTTTACAATAAAGTTTGTTCATAATATCAAACACATCATTACAAATTTTGTGTGAAATTCAAATAACTATATGCAGGATTTTATTTTAAGTAAATAAATCAAATACTAGAAAATTTTTTTCAGTTTGCTAGTAGACAATACATTCTCAAAAGAAACATTATGATAAGGTAAACACGGCGAAATAATAAAATCGCTCATATGAGTAAAAACTTGATATTCATACACAAAACTGATACAGCATCTATTTCCTATTAATTAACAACTGAAAAACATTAATTTTGCAAATTTGATATGCTTCAAATTATGTATTTTATGCATATAATAAACTCAAGTTACACAAATATTGTACAACTTTTTTAAACAAAAGAGTTTTTATATATAATCACTTTCGTTAAATAATTTATGTCTAATTATTGTTCAACAACTGGTTGCCACCAATAAAGTCAAATTAATACTGCATTTAATAAGCATTCTACGTCACTAATTAAGTGAAACAAAATTTACAAATTGCATTTTTTAAATAATGTTTTCTTAAAGGAAATTTTCTTAAATTTTTAGCATAGTTTCTTTTTTTACAATTTTCTATTAAATATTCAAATTATAAAAATAAGAATTCTGGGTTTTCTTATAAAACATAAAGTGGTTGTTTGTTTCGTTGTCGTTGATATCACGTGTACATCACATTTATTTTACTTTTTATTGGTCTGTGAGTTAAACAAATAATTGTTTTCACCTAAAATGCTGAATATAATATTTTGTTCACTAATCAAAAACAAGTCAATTTATCAGTGGGATGAGCTCTTCAGTGAGCACAATTGGAGTTAAAATTTTGTTGAATATCTTCGTGAGATCAGTAATTTTATATATTCTTGGCAATTTTGTCTCGATACAGCTATTAAAAAATAAAAACTTATTAATCATTAAATAAACATTAATTTATTTCATGTAGCATGAAAAGCACATTATTTGATTGTTTATACAACAGAAGAAAAAGCAAAATAAAAGAAACAAGGTAAAACATCCACTTTATAGTTAGTTTAAATCGGCAAGGACTGATTTAATTTTTTTTTTTTAAATTATTTTTCATTATTTTTAATTTACATAATTCCACATTATGATTCTAAATTCTACACCCAATTTATATATTTATTTCTATTTTAATATTTATACATTTTAAATTCATTTTACAAGATTGATATGAAATCAATATTTACCAAAGATGAGATGAATTCCAATTTTCTTGAAACTGAATACAAATCCCAAGAAACTCTTAAATTCTACACGTTTTTTTTTTTTTTTTTAATTTCACATAAAATTAACAGAAATAAACTTTAAAGGGAATTTCTATTATATCAATGGTAAAGAAAAATAATTAAATAATAACCAACATCAAATGTTATTAAGGAAATCAAAGATATTTCTAAATATATTGTAATGCTCTTTCCAAATTTCTTTCATATATTAAATGAAATATTATGTTATTGGCATTTCTTGATTCCTGAAAATTTCGAAATAGAGTCATCCCTTCCTGGTATCAGCCGTTACAGTGATTTTCAGTAATGATTTCACTAAATTAATATAAAAGTAGTTTCATTTCATGATATTATGGGATTATATTAATGGATTTCTAATAAGATAAACTAAAATAAAACAATAGTATTCTTGCTAAAACATTTCGCTAATTATATGTTTCGTAACCAAAGGATCAAAAGACTCGATTCAAAGAATTTCAGTTTGAAATTGTTTATTCGATATTTCTTAATTCATATAAATATTCAATTTTGAAATAAAATATTTATTTATATTTATCTTTGATACATATATATATCTATGCAATTTAAAAAAGCTTAATTTCTGTAGTTTTGGACAGGAATGAAATTTTTGACGATGAAGATATTGGGTTTGATCACAGCTCTGTTGAACAATGGAGAGAATGTTTCGTTTTTGATTCAACTTATTCAACTAACACGTATGATTGCTTTAGTGTTTTCAAGGTTTCCTCTCTTGTGATATAGGAATATTGCCCTCTACTTACAAAAAATCTTTGCGAATATACAGTGGAGGTAGATAAACTTTGCAATGCCTTCTAGCTTTTAAACTGTTTATCGAGTGGTGTAAAAACTTAAAAGGAAGAGATTAATTTGACGTAATCATAAGAATTCGTTAGTTAATAACTTGACCTAGTCATAATTATAACCCATCGCTCTCTAGAATGGAAGGTCCAAAGTTTGATCAGAACCTACTGATAAACCTCTGTATCTTGGAAAGGAATGTTGTGTTCTCACTTCCTGAATAAACATTTGTCAGGTTGTTTGTGTCTATGAATTTTCGTGGTTTCCTCCCTTGAAACATTTAGATATATTATGAATGGAAAATTCTTCCAAACTCAGGAATGATAAAAACTTTACAATTGCTTTCAGTTGCTAAAATTATTCATTAATTATTAATCAAATTGAAAATAAAAATTGTGAAAATATAGTCAAAATAGAAGTTTACTTTAAAATTTATAAATATATTAAATATTATTTTTTCATTGATTGTTATTTATTTGAATTAAAATAAATGAATATCTAAATTCCTTTCAAAAAAGGAACATTTGATACATAAAACCTTAAAGTAAAAGTCTTGAAATTGTAATATTATATGTTTCAATGCATATAAAATATAAATATGTTCAGTGAAAAATACGCATTTTCGCGATAAAACATTAACAATGCATAGTTATTTCATCATATAATATTTAAAGAGGAAAATATAAGTTGAATCTTATTAAGATGTAAGCTAAAGTATGTGTAAAATATGTGAAATGTTTCGGAATAAAATAATAAACCATATAACATTTTTAAATCATCCAATTATTAGCATCACATGCACATAGAACAGAGTCTATTCCTAAATTTATGTCAATACTGCATAAATCCTACCTAGTGTAATCATTAAATGTAAATCCATACACATATAAATTTGTATGTACACAATATCCTTAATGTTAGTCATATATAATGTAATCTGTATAAGCCAAAATGTTTATTCAGTATCATGAAGGACTCAAGTGGTTCAGGATATTGATACGAGGAAATGATGACACAGATTTTACATTTCTTTTCTCACAACAAGCAAGATTTCCTAATCATTAACATATACACCCATGACTATATAAAAACCAAATAAAGATAAAATATAAACGCAGCTGTCGTGTAACCCTTTTGGTGTATTTTAAAACTATTTGGCGATTAAAAAAATCGCCAAGTTGACGTAATTATTCAGCATAATATGGGGTTTTCAAAATAGAATGATGTTAAATATCCTTTGTAATTTTATCTTTCTGACGTAATAAGAAATCTGGGTAAGAAAAACAGTATATTCCGCCAAAAAAATTGGCCAAATTAATAAAAGTTCTAAAAAAATTATACGGTTCCTAACATCGTTTAGGCACACTTATATCTTTGTGTTTGGATGTATGTTTTATATTCATTTTATTGTAAGATGAGGAAAAAATTACAATTGAGAATTCAAAATGCAATATATTCGTCATAAGTAATGACAGCTATATACCTTTTAAATTTGATTATAAAAATTAGATATATTAGAAGTGTTAAAAATTCTGTAAATTTTTTTTTTATTGGTTTGAAGAAGATTTTTGATTAAAGAAGCAAATTACTTCTACCTCACAAAACATCAGATTCACCTAGAGCTGCTGATATACGCTGGAATTCTATTCGAATGTGCTAGCGCCCTCTATCGGAATTATATAAAAATATTTGTTAACAGTAAAGCGGGAAATAATTAAAATAAAAAGAAATATAGTTTGATACTGTTTTATTACTCATGTCTATCTATTTATACAACCCCTTTATGTATTAACCATTATTTAGGTACAAAATTTGAGAAAAATAATGTATAAAAGATCAATTTTATTTGAATTTGAGTTTTAAGTAAACGATACATTTCCGAGCAAATGTTTACTATGAACATTACGCAAAAAAAATTCTATCTAATATTTTATTTATTGCTCTAGACTTGATATTAATTGAAAAAATACATACATATGAGTGTTAAAAATAGAAATACTTGAAAAAACGCAATATTAAACATTGTATTGTAATAAAAAGCTTTCCACTATTTAGGTACAAGACTTGACAGAAATAATATATTAAAGATCGATTTTATTTCAATTTGAATTTTATGTAATCGATACATTTCAGCATGAATTTTTAACGTATTCTACAATGAAGATTACGTTAAAAAAAATTCTAACTATTTTATTTATTGTTCTAGATTTGATATTAATTGGAAAAATACATACATCTGAGTGTTAATAATAGAAATACTCCATGAAACAACACAATATTAAATATTGTTTTGTAATAAAAACAATTTTTAAATGTATTCATAAAATGATATCCTGCTAAACGTCTTTTCTACAAGAATATCAAAATGTATTACACAGTAAAATATATACAGTGTCTTAGAAAATCAGCAATTTAATGACTGTAAATTAAAATTTCGAAATAAAATTAATACCTTGAGATTTCAATTTATGACGTAACATTCCTTATTGAATATTTAAGTTGATTCGAAATGTTATTGTTTAAGCAGAGACAATCACCATTTAACTTTGTACCATGATGAGTAGTCAAAATAAACTTAAATCAATAGTCTTCTGTCTTATAAACTTCTGCTTGCTTCCCCACTTTTTAAAAAATTTAATATTTTTTTTAAATTTCTGTCTGGAACAAATATTTTTCATTATATTTCTAAACGATAATATTTTCGTATTTGGGATAATTTTATTTTTAGTCAAAAATATATTTTAATTAATTGAAAACAATAATGTTGTGTGACATGAGAAAAATCTAAAATATTTTTTGGCTATTTTCTAGTACATATTTATTAATTAATTTGATAACATACGAAGAATAATTCTCTTATAATCTTAGATTCGATTTAGTTGGCGATAGGTAAAAATCGCCAAGCTGATGTATTTGTATGTAATAAATGGCTAATTTGTTTAAAAATGCTTATAAACATATATTTAAATAAAAAAATTGTCAATTAAAAAGTTAAATGTAATTAAAAATATGATTTTCTAAGATTTTAAAATGAATGTTAGTAATCTCATTTGAATAACTTCTTAGAAATGAAAACGAACACATCTAAACACAAGCTTTAAAAGTAAAATTTCTTATAACTAATTGAATGAAAATATGCTCTTAATTTTATTATTAAAATTTTAAAAAATAATTTGTTACCAGATGTTCAAGAAGTATAATTATTCAAAAGATATGTATAAGTTGTATACAGAGATGAACGCGTGAAACATAAAAATAAATAAAATTCAGATAAAGGACAATACAACCGAATATTTGTTCAAGAAATTCACTTAAGACGAAAAATTAAAACAAAATAAAAAAATGTTGAGTTGAATATATTCAAGATCCGCAATAACATAAACAACGAGATTTAAAAAAAAAAAAAAAATTGGTATTTTAAAAGGAAGAATATATATTCTACAAATATCATGATAATGTTAAAAAAAAGTAAATAAATAAAAATTAAAAAGAAGGCACCGTCAATAATGATAAGGATTCAAAGATACTATATTGACATCCACAAATAAAGAGATTATTGAACAAAAAAAAAAAAAAATGATACTGACATCTTGACAGATTTGAATTATTTGGATTCTAATTTACATCAAGATTTGCAAAATCTATTTTTTTATTTTATTCAAATAGTGAAGATTTAGTCTTTGAAAATTACAAATATATGCAATTTACTGTAATTAATTTTGTTCGTGAAAGTTAAGACTTTTTATTCAATTTAGTACTTATTTTTTAATATTCTTTACTGCATAATATCAAGTTTTAAGGAAAATTCTCTCCTAAAAAAGTTCTAAATAAATTTAGAAAAAATAACATGAAAGCAGTACCTTTAGTGCTGGAAATAATCTCCCAAATCGATGGTTTTTTTCTGGTTCTATTTTAATAGTTTTTCAGAACTTTAGCCCAGATACTTGAAGACCAGGAGTCCAAAGTCAGATCAACCTTATTGCAGACGTCCTATGCGGAATCAAAGTAGTACCAGCAAGATGTAACTGCAGATGTGTAAAAAGGAAGCCAAGATGCGAATCAGGCTATATGGTGAGTGTGACAAAAATCCCATTTGAGTCCATATAAAGCCAAAATGATGAATGCAGATACAAGTCTTGAATTGTCTTGATGGAATAGTACCTTCTTGCTATGAAACTGAGTTCGACGTTTGAATTTGAAGATAGTATTGTCAACAACTTCCCAACGTACACCTTGCTTTCGATAATTTTACCTTTTACCAGATACTCTTTGTGGCGATTCCACCAGATACAACAGGCCAGCCCTCTTTTTTGGCTAATGTTGTTGAAGTCAATTCTTTTTTCATCACAAGTGATAATCCAGTTCAGAATTTGTGCTTGCGTTGATATTCGAGCAGATTAGTGAACACGTCTGTCCATATCTTCTTGTATCAGCTCAGCGATTGGATTAGTATGTCAGGTTTTATGCCGTTCATAGCACTTACTAATGAACACAGCACTGACATCTAATTCCTTAACTAGTTCAAGAATTTTTTTTCCAACCATTTCTCACAGATAGGTTTCCTCAACAACAGTAGGCTTGTCAGACCACTCTGCTTCTTGAATGTCATAGTCCTTGTTTTAAACTTTAGGTACTATCCACCCTCTTCATAGTGTCACAGATACAAAAGTAGTACTTAAAGCTGTGCAGTTGATTTGAAGACATTCTATTGCTGAATCGGATAGTGTAATAATTCCATTTCACATACTTTGCACTTAATGGTAACGAAATATTTTGTCACATATCACAACACAGTGTTCTAAAGCAAGTCTCCTTCTTTCAAATATCAAAAATCGTCTGACAAAATATGAAAGAACACTCCAACATTCTGTTAGCGCAAACGATATTAGTGGTTATTACGCAGACGATATTAGTGGACGATATTAGAAAACTTTAGCTACAATCCTATATAAATATTATTACTACATTACATTTATGTATGTACATCTTTTAAAAGTAAATTTAAGTACATTTTTAAAGTTCATGTATATATCTTCAGCATATATTTTCAATAACTCTCACCTATAATTTTTCTTTTTTCTTATTTTATAAATTATTTTCTTAACTGATATGACATACATTATGATATTAGGTCAAGTTTTTACTATTTTATTGCTAACGACGATATTTACAATCCAATTTTATGAGGGGTTTACGCTAATGCCGCTTTTATATGCAAAATTTTAAGCTCTTTTTTAAGTGCAGTGTTTAAATTGGTGTTTCAGGAAATTAAATATTTAATTGTGCAACAATACAAAAATATATATACATTTGTATTTAAATTACAAAACAATTTTAAGAATTTCGTAAAACTTGTTTATCTAATTAATTTTATAAAATGAACAATGCTTGCAGATGATATCACTGTAAAGAAATTCAACTTAAATACTGCTTTCTATAGAACAAAGGAAAAAACTTTACTTCCACAAATTAAATTCTACATATAAACTGTTCCTTACTACCTGTTATTTTTTAACCTTTTATTGTTATTAAAATTGGTATTTTATTATTTTATCTGAAAAGCTTCATTATAAATGTAATCTAATTTGTGATTTTTATCTTTCCTTTACATTCTTGTTTAATATAAAAATCTGAATGGGATTAGTAAATTTATTGATTCACCTTTTTATTATTTTACATATTGACAAAGCATGTTTGCTTCTTAATTTAAATTCATTTTTCGCATTTAATTTAATCAGGATCTACAATTAAGAATGTATGCCACTTCGACGTAAAAGTAAACGATCAATTTAAAAATACAAAAATGTTTTCATTTCATTTTTTACATTTATATTCATTTATTCAAAAAGTTTTTATCTGAATGTTGCTTTTGAATTACATAATAATCCCTTTACCACCCGCAGAATAAGATCTTTAGAGAATATAAAACATTTTTGATATAAGTGATCAAAGAAGTTTTTTTCATGATCTAAATTCAATAGTCATAGATACAAACAGAATTATATACATAATTCAATGAAACGCGTTACATTCATTAACATTCATATTTTTTGACACGTTTTGAAGCCAGACAAATAGATTTGACACTGTATTATGAACAACTTCATAGATAAAGATTGCTGGTTGGTTATGGTTGGCGGGTTGGATAGGGCGTTGTTTCTTGTCATCGGAATGTACTTAGTTCGGATTCCGTCTCAACCAAAGATCCATTGTGTTCTCTAATGGAGGACGGGACATGTTAAATATGCCGTGGTCGCAATGTCCTCCATGTGAAATGATATTTCTCGGGGGGGGGTTCTGCTTTTAAATAACGAAGACTCCCACCCAACTGCTTCTATCTAACTGGTAGAGCCCAACACAAAATACAGGAAAGCATGCAGATGCAACAACAGCAACATTTTCTAATACGAGTCATTTGGTAAAAACTCTGAAAACTCCCGAGCACCCACCTTGACATGCAAGTCTTTAGAAACCAAAAGTGTAACACTCTTTTTTGACAATGTCTGGGATCAAACCCTGATTGGTAAATAAAAACTATGCATAATGCGTGATTTGATGTATTTAAGAAAATATAAATTATAGTGCATACACATAAATAGCCATTTTATTTATTTTTCGAAGTTTTTTTCCATTAGTAATAAAATGTCATGTGCAAAATATTGATTGTATTGTTCATTTGCAAACAACATTATTTATGTTTAGTGTATATTCAAATGTGTTTTCCTTGATATATATATATATAATGAATTAATTAAATGTTTTCAATAATTTTATATATAATTATTATAAATTTTAATGCTTATTAAAATATTGAAACTTGAGATTATATTATAAATTGTATTAATTTAATATAAATTTTCAATAGTAATTGTTTACTTTTTAAAAGGTTTCTGCATACATTTTATTGCTTTTGCTGCAAAATGGGAACACATTGCATAAACCTTGTTGGTTGTAAATGTTGATACATGAGAAATATTTTTGTCAAAAGTAAATATTGTTGAAATGAGAAGTCATCCATTTCCTAATGCGTTTATTGCCAAGAAAGGGATAAGGACATCAAACTAAAAACATTCCAGCGTTTATAAAATTTCCACATAGATCACAAAGTGGTGAAATTATTTGTCTAGACAGAAGTTCATTTTGGCATTTTAAATAAAATATGCACTGAGAAAATATGCTGGCTTTCTCTGTAAATATAGAACTCAGACTAAATTTTGAAACTTGAAACTTTAATTCATCACATTTTTAATTCTTTTATCTTAAATATTAGGATTTAACTATTTAGTCAGTAAATATACAGAGTATAATTTGTTACATTAATTTAGATCCCTTACATTAAATTAATAACTGAAAAATACTTTATTAACTATAGAAGGATTTGATTAATTGCTGCATTATATTATTAATAAATACTGAAAATGTAAGATGTTCATTAAAAAGTTATTTTTGAATGGAACTGTGTTTGTTAGCAGGTGTGTATTCTTGTAAATAAAAATGTGTCTTGTCTAAATCCTTGAACGAAATATTATACATTATATGTGTTTATTGATAATATAATTTCATAAAGTATGGTATAGTTTTGAAATATCAATATTACTTTATTTTCCTTTTAATGAAAGCCTAGGCGTAATTTATAACAAATAATTCCAACAGCAGTGCTATTGAATAGCTTATAGATCCAGGTAAATTAAAAATATATATCAAATATGAAACTTTCAATAAAAGCCTAGAATAAAAAATATTCTCTTCATGTACATTCTATTTATCTTCAGAATAAGAAGAGGGCAACTCTCATTGGTTGTTAATCATGCATTGATTTTGAGAAAATTTGCTTTTAATTTTCGTTGAAATTGTTTTTATTTAATTATTAACAATGTATTTGTGACTTTTGTGGAGTCTCTCTCTCTCTCTCTCACACTGTAGTAGTCACTCATTTTAACTGCTGATTAAACACACCCACCCACAATATCCTTTCTCACTCTTCTCTTTCATCTTCTATGTATAATGTTCCATAATATATACTTGCAAGAATTCCCATTTCATTTAAAATCTAAGAACCTTTGTCAATTTTGTATACTTCCCCATCTCGGCATATCACCTCGTCATCTAACTAAATTATTTTTTCAAACGATGCATCATTTCTTTTGTAAATGAAATTGAGCAAGCGATTTTTGATCTTGCTTGTAAATATGGAACTCGTTCAATCAAGGAAATTCGTCGGATAAAAATAAACGTCCTTCACAGTCATTATAATTTTGAAGTGTTCGTTATACCGGGTGCTTTTCTTTGCAAATTAAGTTCAGAATTTATTTTAAATAATGATTTAAATTTTTGTTTAGTTTTTAAAAACTAATTGGTAAACTCCATGGTTAATTCCCAGTGAACGGTACGCTCCTTGTCCGCCATCTTGTTTTAATAGTGTACCGTACACTGGGATACAGCCGAAATTTAAAAACAAATGTTTTACAATCATATTCAACATTACCCAAGCTTGTGCTAAATTAGTGAAAAATCCAGGGGCATCTTGAAATATAGGTTATCCAAGTATTTTTCCATTCAAATTTCCTTAATTCCCAGTGAACGTTACGCACCTTGTCCGCCATCTTGTTTTAATAGCGTACCATACACTGGGATACAGCCCAAAGTATCATGCTAAAGATCGAAATGAGCAATCCATCATATACATTATAATGTTTATGATGGATTGCTCATTTCGGAATGCTGAAATGAATACCTCTAGTAACTACCACGATGTAATTTCCTCTATGAAAAGATTATTTTCAAATTTTACACAAAGTGGGGTTAATCTGCGCTTTAGGTCCCCTACTTCGCCAACTCATGAATTTGAAGCGTTTTCTCGCGCATGCTCAATAATTACTCGTTTGTTTTAGCCTTTTCATTGGTCGCTAATTAAATTTCACTTTGAAATAGCGGTAGAATTTTCGCCATGGCATCGGTGTTTTTGAAAACGCGCCAAGGAGGGGACTTAAAGCGCATTTTCACCCAAAGTGGAATGCAGGAGAATATGGAGCATGACAAGCTAAGGAATTAAATAAATTTTAGGTGAAATATTAGAAATTTTTAATATATAAATTTAAATGGGGAAACAATTAATAGCATTTCAAATTTATTTTTTCTTTACATAAAATTCTTACCTTTCATTGGTTATTTAAAAGAAATTTGTCTTTTGAATAACATTAAGTAGTAGTTATTTATCTACGACTGAAGAATTTATACCATAAAAAAATGGTACAGACGAATGAATGGTAAAAAATGATCAAGGAACAACTAAACTTGTTGACCCGGTGATTTAGAAAACTCAAAAAAAGCATTTCCTGTACACAAATGATGCCACACAGCATTTCCATATTTGAAGCTAATTACCAACTCTATGCCCCGAGAAAAAAACACTTAAATTCCTTTCTTCAATCTTTATAATTCACTGGGTGGAGATCAGGATCGGGAAAATAAAGTGGTATAATTTCATCCTTTTACACCCCCTTCCAATAGAACCCGATTAAGTATTTTACTTCAAAGAGGTAATATTTTCTTCTGCTATGTTGACAATCTATCTCATTCAAAGCATTCTTTTTTTTACTGCATTGCCTTTTTTTCCCGCCCTAAAATCCCATTTTTCTATATAATTTTTTTTTTTTCTAAATTGTGAGGTCCCTGGAAAAATGGTAGCTGAAAACCGCAAATCAATTAATTTGACGTTCCCCAAGTAAAAAGGGAAAAGTTTAAATGCTGCTTGAGATAATTGCATTTCTACGTTTCTAAAAATGAATTATAGCAAGCGAATACATTGGTCGCCAACTTTGAACCTATGTAAGTGCGTTTTCTAGTTCACTTCTCACGGTTACGAGTACTTTCTCTCGAATAATGTCAAGAAAATGGATTGGATGTTTTATTTCGACTGGATGATTAATTAAAAAGGGAAGAATTACTGCGCCAAGCTTCTCTTTCTGGTATTATAAAATGACTTTGAAAAGCGATTTCACCATTAGGAATGAAGAATTCTTGCGGTTTTTTTTTTTTAATCGTATTTAGTCGAAATACAATTTATCATCATT